>VOMN01075971.1:0-19471 GCA_014899125.1 Orchestia grillus
CCGGTCCCGGTTAAAAACCTCATCCCGGTCGATCAATATTCACAACAGAGGTTAACCGATATACCGGTGACCCGTTATGTGCGGAACGTGTTAATCAATTGTACAAACTTCCCATCCAAGTTTTAGAATTAGTTAATGTCTGATAGTTGACTTGAAATAAAGTTCAGACACAATCCCTTGTCCTTAATAATCACAGTTTTAATTCACTTTACAAGTCATTTACACCTTTGCACCTGCTGAAAATTTTGTGAAATCAAGAGCTTCTTAGGTTTCCACTACAAGTTGAAAGCTAATCCTAGTTTGCTCTTGAGAGAACAGCTGTAGAAAATTTTAGTTTCACATTTCCTTTGATTTTATGAACAACGTAGCCCGGAAGTTTATTGCTAGATAAATGTAGAGGCTAATTTTTCTACATTCATAGGAGTATCAGAGTACCACTATATATTTTCTTAGTCATTCATGCCATTTTAAAGGAATTAAGAAATGGATCTGCAATTGCCTTATGTAGTTAATGTAAACAATTTCTATAATTTTTATAAACTTGTGTTTTATGATTTAACGCATTCACACTTGCCAACCACTTGATGTCATGCTTTATTTGCACAAAATGCACACCACTGTGATTTCTAACTTATAGCCAAAGGAACTAAACACTATTTTGTATGAGTGTATATATGTGTATATATACCCGCAAAATATTGCTTAGATATATATATATTAAAGTCTACTGACCTTAATTAAACATCACAACAGTGCAACAACACACACCTGTGTATGCTCAATGCCTAAACAACTCTGAAGTCAGGACTAGTGGCTCCTGAAAGCTATCAGCTACCTGCATATACTTCTCTCAGATAGAGTAGTTTGAACAATCATAGCTGGTCCTAAACAGCCTTGCATTTGCTCAAACTTGATACAAAAGTTGCACCTCTTCTTTAATCATATGAAATAGCATATGGCATTGACACCGCTTCATGTGCCGGGAGGCGTACCTATGTTAGAGCAGGCTTATGATCAAATATTTATACAAGTACAATGTACCAAGTATTTTAGTGGGACTAAAAATCAATTTGAGATTTGTTTAAATCAGATGTTTGTGGTCAAACATCTTACAAGTGATTCAATTTTGTTTTGGGTGGCGTAAGACAGTAATTACTTGAAACCTGAAATGATTCTTATGGCATCTACATCATTGACCTGTCTTTGGAATTTGGAAGACTAAAGGAAACAATTATTCTTTTCATATAATAGTTGTTTGAAATTTGTTGGTAATAATTTGTTTTAGGAGAAATGAAAATTCTGAACTTATCATTTGAAGTTGATAGTAATGGGTATTAGCTCACACAATTGTTTGCTGATCCGTGGGGGAGGCAATGTATATGAGGAATAATACTAGTAAATTATAGAATCTTTCATGTGGTGAGAAGTTGGATAAACAGAAATACTGCATTATAAATTATAAACTGAAGAAATGAAAGTGAGATCTACAGAATACATCAGGATGTAAATTGTGCATGGAAGGATAATTGAAGTGAGAGATATTATTGAATAAAGCTGTAGTTTGTCCATAGTGGTTGATGATTTGACTTGGTTGGTGAAATGTGCATATATGGTTTGACACGGGTGGTGAAAAATTTGCATGACTGAGTGATCTGGTTCTTCCTCTTCCATTCTGAGTGAATACATAAATTGACTGAAGCAGGAAATGGCAAATCAAATCTTATAAGACTGAAGCTTTAGAAAATAGATTTGACCATTTTTTGGAATTGATGGTCAGCATTAAGCACAAGAGTTCTAGGTTGTTGAATTAATATTTTTTATTTCTTAGATTTCAGAGTGAAGTATTCCTCATTTGCTCCAATCAACTGCCACTATGTCTGCAGCACCCAGCTCTCGTGACAACAGTCCTGGCCCCAACAGGCTCAACAAATTCAAGAATGCTGGCAAAGACATAGAGGTTTGGCTTTACTAATTTGCTACTCATGTTTTGTTGTATTATGTATGTTCAATTTTTAGCTGTATAATAGTCCTTGTGTGGTTATCTGTCTATCTAGTATAATACTAAAACCCTGGTCGTGTTGCTTGCTTGAAACCTTGCATACATTTGTCTGTTGGATTTGACATATTCAAAATTGATACTCGTTGTTTAATCCTGTATTGTGGATACTGACTTGACTGCATAGGATACATTTGTGGATACGGTTTGATTTCGATGAATTTTATTTGCCCCAATGGGTCACGTGTTGTCTAGTATTACTACATTCTCTAGCTTCAATAAGTATATTGTAACAGATGGGAGTAGAAAATAAAATTTGCAGCTTAGTTCAAGATTCTTTAAATTTGGTCAGGATTGCCTTAAATTCCAGTTAGTTACTAGAATGCATGGTGAAAGGCATGTCCAGAAAGTTGGAGTACCCAATTTTTCAAAATTGTGAAGGTAATTCCTATATTTTTATAAAATTGTCCTTCATAAACATGCATTAAATGCTAATTTTTTATGTCGATCCCTTCCTTGAACTTGAATGAGCCCAGGGAGGGGCTTTCTTTTATCTTCATCAACAAAGTTTCTTGCTACCTTTTTTCCAATTAAATGATTGCATTTTCAACCTCATTGTCATCTAAGAACCGTTCCATAAATAAACTATTTGAAAGGAGAGAACATTAAAATGTGAATGTGCTTGACTGAGACAGTGATTGAGGTCATTGATGATGTGCAAACCATACAGGTCAAAGAGTGGCTGTGTGGGACCTGGCATTGTGAGCTGCTCTGGAATTCAATATGCACAAATTTCCAAAGCCAAATATTTTAGAAAGGGTTTCATGGTGAAGAGATCCAGAAATTGAGAGAATTTTGGTGTTCATTAGTCCCAATTCTATTAATGGTCACAGATTGTTCACCATCTTTGATCTTCTTTACCATTCATTAGTCACCATAGATTAATGTCCTCATTTTTATCATTGTGAACATTCATTTCAACACCTTTAGACTTGCAACCCTATAAATTTGTGATTATTTTCAAGATCTGAAGCAGGGCTGTTCTGTGTGAGGAAAAACTGGATTACTCAAGACTACTAGGTGGTGGATTTTGGAAGTGCTGTACTTCAACAAGAATTTCACCAAAATTAAACAAATGCTGCCTGTTCTACTCCCAATATGTTGACCTTAAATGCATTACTACAAGCCTTGTCAAAAAAAGTTCTCTTATAGAGTATCCGAAGCTTGGTTCCTAACTCCCACTTTCTGGACAGGCTACTTAGTTCTCTGTCGTTTTCATGGAAAGGCCAAAGTATCGAGGCATTAGGAACCACTATGAATAAGCAGTTGACATGTGTAACTCCCAATGGCAGACCCTTATGCATCTGCACATTTTGCTCATTAAAAATCTTAAATCACTTTGCCTTGTGTATGTTAACTTTGTAGTATAATTCTTGAAACTGAAGCTTTGTACCCTAACTATTTTCCTAGATGCCATCTTCATGCACACCCATGTCAATATATGACCCAGAACTGCTAACCAAAATCATACAGATTGGTCTCGGTGCTCAACTGGGTAGGGTATAAATTTGGTATTGAAATTTCAAATTCTCCTATAAATGCTTTATGTAGCATTGGGTTCTCTTAGTGTAATTCTCTAGACAAGGAGGAGGAGGATGTTCTTGAGTGTTCTCTTCAGAGTTTGGTGACTCTCAGGGGGATTATTATGATTCCCAAGCTATTACAACTTACAGTACTAGTAAACTTTACCCTGTCTTCTAAAAATGAGCCTGAAACTGAGCATGGTTTTTGAATTCAAAGCAACATGGCTTTTAAACTGAATCTGGACTTTAACCTTGTACAATGCTTTATTTGTAAAACAAGTAAACATGATATTAGGATTCAAGACCGTAAAATGAAATTAATGCTTCAAAAACTGGCGTGTCTCTACTGATCTTTACTGATGAAATTGCTTTACATAGTTCTAATGATAAAAATAAGAAAATGGCGTAACCATTTTGTTTGTATGGACTTCCTAATTATTTAGTCTTTTAACTACCACATTTTTTTGCTATTAAGTTGTGTTTTACTTTGTACAAAAAATTATTAGCATCCTTGTGTACATTTGCAATGAAGCATATTCAAATTTGTATAAAAAACAAGCAATATCCTTATGGAACAGAACAGTAATTTGCTTTTGGCTGCTAAAAGATTAACTACTGTAAATACATAATTTTGAATTTTGATGAAACTAGTGAGAACCTAATTTGGAAATGTAAAGCTATAATTGAAATGCATCACACAGGAACACAAAAATCCTTTGCATGGTGCCTTAAAGTTTCCAAATCAACAGGTTGGAAGGAATTTTGCTGAAGGTCTATTTTATACATACTAATGAATTGGGCAGTATCCCATACTGCAATTGTCACGCAAACCTGATGCAAAGATACCTAATCTTTTGAGGTTTTGGTCGAAAGAGTGGCCTCCTACTTCTCTGGATCATAATCCAAAGGATTTGCCTGTGTAGCCTATATTTGAAGTGACTGCTTATTCAATAGTTTGCAGCTGTGATAAATATAAAAGCCTGGCTTCTTTGCAAATGTGAAAAGGTTCTCTTGCATAAATATTAGTATTTACTCTTTACATTTTCCATTTATCAATCAGAATACATGTATGTTTCACCAAGTAAAAGATTTCCATTTTAAAGTAAGTCCTTTCATTTGTTTCCATGCTTGTGGCCAACCCTGTGTAGTCTCACAAATCTTCCCACAACTTTGTGGGGGAATTCGTTGATTATGTGATGTGCTCTGGGCCTGACAGGTGAAGACACTAATGGCTTAATATCAGTTCACCCTTTTATCCTTTATGCATGTATTCAACTGTAATCTTGAGTGATTATTATACAAAATGAGACAAATGGCAGTGATATGGGCAGAAATACTAATGTTATGGATCTTTCCATATTGCCAAACTTCAATGAGTGATGACTAGAAACCTGTTTTTGGCATCGTCTTGTGTTATGCACGGAGCACCTCTTGAGCTTAAGAATGTTAGTCCATTCACAAATTGAACACTCAGTGACAGTGCATACCTTATGTCTATGAATAAAAGCATTTTACTACAATTTATTTATGTGTACTTTGAACCCTGTCTGACACTGTACTGTGTTGTATGAAGAAATCATTTAATTAGCCTATGTTCTAGGTGTTTTATTGATATGTCTCCAGGTATTGTTTACCAATTTCATTGTGTTAATTTGGCCTCTTGAGGGGCATAATATGTCATAGGCAATAGCATTAGGTTAGTTAGGTTTGTCTATCTTGAAATATGGGGACTAGCAACCTCAGGGAGACACTGTTTGGTTCTTTGGCTATAACTAGGCCTTCGGGACTTCTATCTTTTATGCCCACTTTGCTTCTTTGCATTTTATGCCTTCTTCTTTGATTATTTCAATTTTTCATTTTTGTCTTAACTTGCTGTTTGTAAGCACTGGTAATCATGTGGGAACACACCTGTGTTGATTCCACGTTCTGTCAAGTCCATACTTAACTGTCGTCTTCTTTTCCTCCTCTGTTGAGAAAGCATTTCTTGTGAATATGGAGCTTCAAACTAATTAATAAACCTAAGTGGAAAGCTGAAATTACTAGTGCATGCTCTCATGTTAGAAGTGTTAAATATTTTTTTTCCAGTTTGAAATTTTGCATTTTATGCATTTGTGTGTGCTAGTAAGCATCCCTACTCTGTAGTAAGATGTGTGCATAAGGCCTTTGAATTTGTTTGATCACCTCATCCCAAGTTACACCGATGTGCCTCCCCTTTTAGGCATTTTGTGTTTAATGTTCCTTCCCCGGGAGTATCGCATTAGGAACCTCCTGATTGAGGCGCTGTGTAATACGTGAAATTGTTTTGAAATAGTTCTAATTATTAGCTTCAACTTTATGCCATCTTTTGACAATTTATTATTTCCTACCTTGATAACCTTGATACTACGGTACATCTGTACTCTTTTGATATGTAGGAACCTTGGAGGTTCTAAGCTCGTGAGTCAATCGTCAGTTTGCCGAGCTTAGGTGTTTACTTATAGCAGTTGTTGGTGTATCCGAGTTCCCTTGGTAGAAGTGAAATGAGGTGTAAACTCAGCGTATCTTGGCTCAGGAAAAATTTGTGTATGGCAGGAGATGAGGCGGCGGCGGCAGGAGACAAGCGTCGAGCTGCGCAAGGCCAAGAAGGACGACCAGCTGCTCAAGCGCCGCAACGTCCAGATTGAAGAGCCCGCCTCGCCCATCAGTGAAGAGACCGTGCAGGTTCGTCTACACCCATGTTTCACTTTCATGATTCTCTGCTCGATGACTAAAATTATTTTTTGGGGAGCCTGGCATAGAAATACTGTGTTTTACGCTTAGAATAATGAGAATTTTCCTAAGCAGGCATTCCTCGGTATGGCTCGTTTATCAGGCACGTGCCGTACTTAGTCCGAACTGAAATATACAAGTAGTTACATTTTCTTCTAAGACAAATTATAAAAAATGAACATTTTGAGAATCGGTAAAATTATAGGGCTAACCAAAGGCACAGTTTTTATCTACTGACAAATATTTTGAAAGCGCTTGCCTTGAGGGGTAAGTACGACACGTGCCAGCTGTTTTTATAATCTTTTAAAGATAAGAGGTACCGAGTACGAGCCTAATTTTTATGAAGCAAACGTCCTTCCTATTATTTTTTTCTGATGCCTTTATTCAATTCATGTCTCCACTGCCTTTTTTAATCTTCTAGTTTTGTCAATTTCTCTGCATGTATCAAAATATTTCACTCCCTAAGAGGCTGACTTAAATATTTTGGTTATAGTTCACTCAACATAATGGATTGAGCTTTAAGCAATTATAGGTCCGGGAACAGTAACAATATCAAGAAGAGATTATTTACTCCAAAGTATCTTCATGCCAAGTATCGTGTAAGCGTATTTGTTGACAGCGAAAATTTTTGTGCCCCTCAAATCGTCACGTATATCGTGAGAGTGCTATAAATTATAGAAATGTTCTCCTACAGGAGAGAAGAAACTTTGTTGAACTGCCCGGCAGCGTTTCATAGCTGTTAAACAGATACTTAGTGTAGAGTCTAAAAAACTAAATAATTTGATATTTATTTTAATTGCAAGGTTGTGTTAGCGTGGTTGGGGCAGTAGGAGTTAGGTGGGTAGCATATGAACATCATTCATTGTAAGCGCGTTTACTGGTATGGGGTATTAGCTAGACCTGAACTTTATTGAATAAAATTTACCTAATAGGCGAATCTGCAGATGACAGGTCTATTTGAAGTTCTGAATTACCAAGCATGTTGCAATGATAGGCGCTTGCTGCTACGTAATTACATTGATTGTTATTGTGGTGAAAATTGACCAGTTAGCACCGCTAATTCTCTGCGGAACTTGTTCCTTGAATACACTGCGAATTTGTAGCTTCCTTATTCCTATTGGGTGGTGATCAGGCGCCTCATTGTTTACGCGACGAATTACCCCAAAAAAGCCGGGGGTGTATTCTCATGCTCTGTGACTGGCAGTGACCATGTGAATGCAACAACCACGGCCACGAGATATCTCGGGATAGTTCATTATGGGGTTAACTTTCACACGATACTCCGTTTAAAATAAAATGACAATCAAGTGACGTACAAAGCGACTAATGACCATATGACATCTCGATCGCTTCCATTCGTTCTCAAGGTCTATGTATCTAAACTTCATTTACCTTCAAACGAATTAGATTTTCTGGAACTCGATGTCATTATATATGAACGGTACACTCCCTACCTCTCTTGAGTCCCACTACTCCTCCCCTACGTCATTGTCTGTGCCTGTTATTTTTCTGTTGGTAGACTTCATGCAGTTTACGCACGACTCCTGCAAACTTGCTTCTCCTTCATCGTTTTCGCTTATGTTAACTTTCGCAGAACTTGTGCGTTCCTACCAGTCAATTCTGAACGTAAAAAAGAACTGACTGACAGCAGACGTACGTAAAACTAAACTGAACTTGCGTAAGTTTCCGTTCGATATAAGAGAAATGGCTTTTTGGTTTGCTGTGTTCACGGTTGGGTAAAAATTTATCTCATCTTTGCAGATTAAGATGTGCAGAAATGAATGCTTTGGAAGGAAACTCAGTTTGAAGTAGTGGAGGTCTAAGTGTTGTTGAATTCTAATTTAGTTTGAAGTAATATTCTAAGCGTCACATTAATAACATATCAAATTCTATCTGTATTACTTCAACTAAGGTGAACTGCCGCAGCCTACCGGTCACTGCCATAATTTTCAATTCGCCGATTCCGTCTGTGTAACAACTTTAGTATAATCCTAGATCTTGCGAATCGGTTTCCAACTTAGGCTTACAGATGCATGAAGTTCTTCGGTACGGATGTGTTTAGAATTAAGCGTTTGACAGTGAAAAGGGATCAGGCGATGTCAAGCCGAGTGCGTACATAGACCTATTCCTATCAATATAAATTCACTTTTATAGTGCCTTCTTGTAATTACCAGAAATCCCGATCTTCGATCAGATTGGAGAAACGAATGTACGAGTAGTAAAGTCTTACTGAAATGAAATTGGACTTGGATTGTAGGGCTAGAGTAAACCATAATTTTCTATTTTTCATGTGCATTTCATCGGTTGATCGCCCCACAGCTTGGTCCCATGCACGAAAGTCCAGCCACTGTAGCTGGGAGTTACCAAACTTGCACATTGCTCTATGTGCTCGGAGGACTTGTGACGCAGCCACCGTGTGCGTTACCACTTGCTATGTCAGAGTCGTGCTGTGTTCTGCTTCTCTTTCGAGAAGATGAACAACACTAGCCTCTCGTGATACCCTTGCATTCCATTCGGCACAATTTCCCACCGCTCGCATTCTGAACGTGTAGCCAAGCTTAAAGTAATGACCCTATAATTTGCTTGGAGTTGATTAGTGTATCGAAATGTATTACAGCACCATTTAACCTTACCAAGTCTGTGCAAGCCTGAATTTCGGAGCATTAGTAGAGTTTCAACGTACTTTGGGGAGCTGCTCTTCTTCATCCTGTGTAACATAAAAATTCCGTCATTTGAAGTTCTGCATTATAAATGAACGTGACTGAAATTTGACTATAAACCTGCAAATTTATTTAACCTATATTTCCGCTGCAATGGAGACTATACCTGCTACATTGGTAAATTGATGAGATTACTGGTGCAAGGGTGGTTTAAACGATGCACTGTCAATGCTACATGTAAGGTGACAGAATTGAAACCATTAAGAATTCATTTCAAGTTGTCGAGCCTTTGTTTACTAAACGAAAGAGTTCTCACTTTTTTTATTTGAACGGTTTTCCTTTGTTGATACCGACCAACATTGGAATGAGAAGGGGTCGCTTGTTTAGTGTTGTCTGGCATTTGCGCCAGTGTGCAGCACTTACCACGCTCGCATGTTCTCGTGTACATGGTATAAGATTACAAATGTTCCTATATGTTGTCTGTTGCTTTCTTAGCAATCCGTCTGCTTCGTGGTTAACACGCACCTCATATGGCAATTCTTGCTAATTTGCGTACTGTGTTCCTATATTAGAAAGAGTTTTTATTCGTCGTGTGCGAGTTCGCCCTGTCTTTCTTTACTACGTTTTGTCTTGTAATATATACATATTCTTACATGTCATAATTCTTCCTCTTGTTATTTAGTTAATGAAGTTAATTTGGAGAAGCTAAGATAACTTTCCCTGAAAATGATTTGTCAGGTACTCCCAGTTTGAACAGGAATTAAAGTTTCACTGAAGTATAAGTGCAGATGACTCGATATCTTGACGCACCCGGTGATAGAAGTGCTTAACTGTATCTGACCTTATCTCCTACGACAAGCTGAGTCTGTTCACTATTTTAGTATATTTTTGTAAATTATGCGGTGTGATTACTCCCTCAATCCGAATTTTTCATGACGGTGTTGAACTTCTTTTGGATGTTGTTTTGCTGTTCACATGTCGGGCCCAGTGATACTCTCCTGTGGAATTCCTTTCGATGGTAAATTATTGTAGCTTACACCTTTTTTGAACGAAAAATAATACGATGCTGTCAACTGCAGTTGAATAGCATGTTTTGTACCAAGTTCTTGTCGTGCCTTGTTTGTTATTTTTTATCTAGAATTAGGTAATTATCCAAGCAATTTCAAAGTCCATTTTGAGTTTTTAAGCCGTTTCTCGCTAAAAGTAGGGAAGTCCACTCTTCATTTCTCAAACCTTTCTTGACTTCGCGTTTTTTTACTATCGTAAAATGAAATATCAAAGTAACCGTACAAATGGTAGATGCGTTATAAGATAGAATTTGGCGTTTTCCAGCCTGTGTCAAGTAACTGCAGAATTGAGAAGTGCGTAAATGACTGACTCGTAACTAATTTTGTAAAATTGTTTGACTGACACTATGTGTTGAACTAACTGTTGTATTTATTTGTATATACCAGAAGCACTACTTCTATTGGAGGTGCAAATGGCTAGGTATGATTTATTATTGGTTTTTATAAAAACCTTTTTTCTTCAACTTTTTTCTACACTGTTGTCAACCTCATGACTGGATTATACTGGACAATATCACTTTATTCACATTCCATGGAAGTGACTGATGCATAAGTTATTGCTCTTGTTTAACTCTTTAATTTGTTCTATTGGGAATGAGCTTTTAATTAGGTTTAGTACTGGTTGGATCCCTAAAGATTTTTTGGAAATGTCTATTATGTTCTTGTACCAACTGTCATTTCTTTTTACTAACCCTGGTCCATATGTAGTACGCTTTCTTCTGCAATATTTTCATCTCTTATTCAACTGTCTTCTTACTTTGTCTTTCTTCCTTGCTTCCGCTGTTTGGGCGCCGCTGTCCATCTTTTGTGCTTGCCTGGCCTCACTTGCTGACAGCAGTCCGGCGTGCATGCCCCTCTGATCCAGATGCCGCCGCCCATGAGCCTCGAAGAAATACTCAACACTATAAACTCAAATGACCCGTCAAAGCTACTGGCGGCCACCCAGGCCACCCGCAAGATGCTTTCACGAGAGCGCAGTCCTCCCATTGACGCCATCATTAGTGCAGGCATCGTCAACCCTCTCGTCGCCTTCCTCAGATATGCTGATAAGTAAGTTGATTTTTTTCTGTTATTCTTATTATCTTGCCATTCATCTTCTAAATCATATAATGAACTGAACTATGTGGTTTTAACACCGTAATTCAATTCATGATACACTTGAGAGCATTTACTTATCCCTACTCCCGTTTTCAGAGGAACCCAGATTTGTCTGGTTCTAGTTTAATTAGAAATTGCATAGTTTTTCTCTTGAAATTAGTGAGTATTAAATGTGAATGATATTAAACTTTGTTTGTTTCATATGATGTGCGTTTGTGCAGTCCCTCGTTGCAGTTTGAGGCTGCCTGGGCCCTGACCAATATTGCCTCCGGCACATCAGAACAGACCCGAGCGGTGGTAGGTGAGTTACCGCCTGGCTCGCTGGAGCTCCCTTCACAGCTGTGTTTTGCTCACGCTTCCCACTGTTGGCACCGCTGGTGTGCGCGAGTACGGTAACGTTTCACGCTCCAGTAATTAACAAGTGCATGTATATCGAGCAAAATAGGACAGTGTGGTTGAAAAACTATCACTGTGATAAGCCACACGTGAAGATCTAGTTCAGCTTTAAAGGTGTGTAATTTTCATAAAAATGCTATGTTCATTTCTTTGCTATTAATGTATTTATTTATCTCGACAACTGTGGAAGGTTAGGACTATTTCTTTATATATTTTGTAAACTTGTAGAGGTAAGAGCCGTTCATTTGGGAATGGAATAAAGGTCACGTTTTGATTCCCTGAAAAGTTTAATTTGCATATTGAAATATGTGTTGCCTATTGATATAGACAAAATATTAACGAGTCCGTTTTCGTGCATCATAAAATAACACTTTTTCCTTTTATTTAGTCGTCCCTCTATGGATTAAATAATTGAAAGCGCTTTGATGACTAGATATGGCTGACATAATCTATCTGCGATATCAAATTCATTTGTACGGTTTTTATTTATTTTTGCCATTTTATGCTGAGCTTAATTAAACGTAAGCCAGCTTTTCTAAACAGCTCAAAGTTTGGTTTGTCCATGCCGTGTAGCGAAATAGCAATGCTTTGATATTCATCTTTAGAGTTGATATCAGTAATAATCCAATATTTTCTATGATTAAACTTGGTTTCGTGTTACGCAGAGTGCGGTGCAGTGCCTCCTTTCATTGGGCTGCTGGAGTCGTCACACCACAATGTTGCGGAGCAGGCCGTGTGGGCGCTGGGCAACATAGCTGGAGACGGACCTGACATGAGGGATTTTGTCATCAAGGCGGGCATAATCAAACCTCTCCTTGCTTTAGTGAAGCCCAACTCAGAGGTCAGTGCCTCTCTGACATTTTATGGTCGAGTTGCTTAGCCAAGTTAGGTTTTTTCACTTAATTACGACCAGGAAAATGGAATCGTCGCTCGAAATTTACATTTATAGTGTGCACCTTTTCTGTAGCTGGAACGTAGTATTGCCCCGTTTGACGGTTTGTTCGTATTACATATGGGATGGCGGCCGTCTGTATTCAATCAAAGTCTCGCCTATGTTAGTGTTATTTTAGGAATATTTCGTCCTCTCGAAGCCATCGAATTCATTTCCTAGTTGCTAAAGGCCCTGTGGTTAATCAAGGAAATGATAGACCCATGTTTTTTTTCTTGAAAAACAAAAAAATTCGTGTGATGAGTATCGGGATTTTCTCTCAATTTAAGAATTTGTAATGTTGGTTATAGAGTGTCCCTAAAAGTAGCTACTTATTACCACTTGTGCTACACCATTGGAAAGTAATTCACCCGCAGTACAAACCAACCTACGCACTATCATCCTCTTCGATAAATTCATGAACTAATTCAGAATGGAATTTTCCACTTCAGAACAATCAATGAACTGTGCTAAATAATCTCGACGGCACGCGCTATCCTGGTTCGAACCCACCTGCTCCGGTGACAAGTCGATCCGGTCATTCCCGCATCAGGAACTCAATTATCGAAGTCCAACTTCTTCGAGGCGTTCGCCAATTTTTCACACTCCAATGTGATCCATAACCTGGACCCGGGAGTTGATACTAACTCATGTCTGCTACAGTAACTTTTGTCTTTTATGTAATAATCTGCTTTTTTTTCCTAGTTCTGTGACCCTAAAGACAGTGTAGCTTTGATAATACAGTTGCAATTTCCTCAATTTTCATTAAACATCTAGAAAGAGGAATAACAAATTAACGCTAGTCACTAACTACATAAACATCCATAAAAGTAGTTTACTATTTCTTATAATGTACTTGCACGCATCAGGTAATATGTAAATTTAAACTCTAAGAAATCTAGATTATAACTAGTACACCAGTCATAATCTCAAGTGCATGTATGCCGAGTTTGAACGTCGTTTGTACGACATTGCTACGAGTTGGCTCCGTTTTATCAGGTCGTAAGATTATTGCTTGGGAAATGGTCAAGATTTTCTGATTTGCGAGTTTCTCATTAAAGCAAGCGTAATTATGGTGGGTAATTTTTACTGTCACTGAATTTTAGAAATTTGCGGTATATACCTTTTTCAATCAGTCTCCCAAATTTAATTTTAATTTTATTGACTCCCGAATCCACTTGTTGTAAAATCCTTAACTTCGACTCCCCTAGCTCAGCCCTAACTCCACGTAGAACATCTGTCAACGCTGTCACTTAATTTTTCAATATCGAAAATTCTCAGAATTAATCTAGCTTTAACTAAATAAATTTTTACTGCATGTCGATGAGCCAACACCTGATCCACGTATCTCGTACTCGTAAGGGTACTGTATTGCACCCCTAGAGCGCTGTTCATTAGTCAGGCTAAATGTCCAGGGCGCAATGGCAACGCTTAAAACTCAATTTTCTCAATAAATAATCTATTTTAATCGACAACCGCCTGACTTCGAACTATTTGTTTATTCTTGAATGGGAGTTAAATTATTGAAGAATATATTGAAGTATTAATGGAACTTCGAAGCTACTGAAAGTATGATGATAGTATCTCCTCATCGCTGTGATACACTTCTCGTCAAATTGATCTATTTTGCATTTATTTCCTTTCATACGTTTAGTTGTCTAAAAGGGCTGAAAACTTGGTTTTGAAATAAATTCAACATAGTAAGAAACACAGCGAGCTGCGTCGGACCTTGCAGTAGTGTAAATGAAAAATGTGAGGAGGGGTAAATAATAGAAAATTAACGTATTGGAAATCCAAGATTACGCTGTGGAGTCTTAATGGAGAACAAAAAGATCGTTAACTTCTGTTTAGCTCCACCATTGAAAAGTTTGTCTCGCAATTTCTTTCTTTCGCCAGAAGACCTAGTTTGGGTTGTGGTAGCGGGAACGTCTTCATTACCTTGCTGGTGTGTACCTGTGAGAAATACTGAGCTCCATAGAAACTCTAACTAGTCAAATTGCGAGAGAGAACCCTAGAGCGACGACGACCTCGCGGCACCCACTCCTTTCTGGAGAAAATTCCACTTTCAACTAAAGTTCCTCCCTCATTTTTAAGGTGCAGTAAAACGTCTCTGAGATGCCAAATATCGAATTCATGAGAAAGTGACCGTCGATCACAAAAGCAGCATTATAAAAACCGTCGTAGTGTGTCTCTGTGCAGTTGAAACCAATCAATTTTGAAAATCTCATTTATTGTTAAGAATAATTTTATTAAAGCCTGATGTTCTGGGATATACCACTGAAAAATAAATCGGAGAACAGAAAGGTTGAAAAAAAATTATGAAAAAAATGTCCTGTTTCGAACATATATTCGTGTTGTTCCGAATACAAATCTGAAATTTGTAATTAAGTAGTATCAAAATTCTGAAAGTGAACCAATTTTAAATAGATCGAAGTATAACGAGCATTGAAATATTTCGCACATTAACTTGGGGCTTAGTCGTTATCCTAAGAAGCTGATGTCTTGAACTAGTCATGTGCCACCTTTCCTGCTGTGTGCTATTCAAAGTGGGAAGCTACCATCGAAATAGAGAAGTGAAGCTCCCAAATCTATATCTGTTCAATTAAGGCAGTAATGCCGCGGGACCGGTTATGTATTCATGGTATTAATATGTATTGTTTTCGTCTAATAGTCATTTGCACAGCTCATAGACGAGAAAAGAAACTTTAGACATCAATTGATGTTTAAATGATTTGCGTCTGGTTTTGGGCAGTTCGCTTTCCTGCGCAACATCACGTGGACCATTAGTAATTTGTGCCGGAACAAGAATCCTTCTCCTCCTTTCGAAATGGTGAAGGAATGCCTACCCACTCTCGCTTACCTCATCTCGCACCCAGACACAGAAGTTCAAGGTGAGGAATATCTCAATTGCTGACCTTTGCTGGTCTCTCGCGTACAAGCCGTTGTGCGGTTTTGTTGTGAACTCAACATATCCCGGTTTAGAACAGTGCCATACTACCCAAACCATACGAGTGAGCACGGTGAAGCACATCTTCACAAAGAAATGATTAATTTTTCAAAGAATTATTGCATAGATGAGGCCAAAATTTCGGATATTTGTGAATGAATATCTTAAATATTGGTGACTATCATGTACGAAATAATATCAATTGATAAATTAGAATCATGTTTTACTTAATTACTCGTAATATCGTCCAAAATTTACTAACTACGAAATCCCTATCCGAAACTAGTCAGTAAATACTACGTCTTTCAAGAATTCGTTGGAAGTTTTGCTCAGTATAGCTACATACTCCTCAAAAAAATTTGAATCTCGTGTTCAACTTCTCATAGATGTGAGAGCATCTATAGAACAAGCTTCTCGCATTCGGCAAATAACTAACTTTTTACTCAGATCCTCCTATACTGGATATCTTGTCAAAATCTTTTCCCGAATTTGTGCCACTAAATTTCAATCGCTTTCATGTTTATTCTTCCAGCTACCAGTCCTTGATATTATTATTAGTAGTAGTAGAATAGGGTCACTTGCGCTTCAGTGGCCAGGCCTATAATGCCCCGAAAGGCATCCTTGATATTAAAGCTTTTCCCTTGCTGGGAGCTTCCTATTCACTTCGAGCGATGTGCCGATTCCAAAAATTTTGCGCATGCAGTTTCTTTGTTATTAATTAATTTGTTGATTAATAGTGTTGTAAAGTGAATTTTTATTATTAATTAATTTGTTAATTAATAATAAATCTTGCGTTACGAAAATACGGATAGATTCCTAACCCATCCATGAAAATGAAACGAAACTAAGTCTAATACAAGGTGAAAAAACTTGTACCAGTTTCAACTTAGATATACTTTTGGATTGTTGATTTGAAGCTGCCATCTCTGTTTAACTTCGTTTTCGAATTATTGTAGTATTTGAATGTGTTTAGGGCCAGTTTGATTCAGAAATGTCTCATTGCTGTAAAAACGGGATTTCTAATATCTCAATCTATATAAATCTTATTGGATGCTTGTGAAACATCAATAATTATTACACCTAGAGAAAATGAGAGTGCCAATCACCGCATGTTAATTGGCTCTGACGTGTGGCAAACTGGTGGCATCACCATAACTGCCCAAGCAGGGTTGCCAGACGTGAACACTTATAATTAGTGCGTATGTGTGTCCTCCCAAAGTAGTCGATTGAACTTATTTGTCTCTCAAACTTTAAATTTAAAATTGGTCAAAAAAATTTGTTTAATCAGAAACTGCACGAGTTAAAATACACTTTATGTGCTCGTAAAATATTCGACTAGTATAACATAGCTGGTAGCACGTTAGTGAAAAACTGTTTTCCCTAATAGCAATTAAAATCACAAGAGGAGATGAAAACATGTACCTGTACTTACAAACAGGCGATAGTCAGCTCCAAATTCCGTATACGTTATGTATATGAAATTATCTTATTTTCTCTATGATGTAGATTACAAGTGAAATAGGAATCGACAATTTTCAGCGTGTCGATGCCGATTATTGGTACGTCACTACTCACTTCGCCACACGGGCAGGGCGGCAACTTGGTCGAAGGGAACTGCATTTCAGCGTATCCTGCGAAGTTAGCGACTTTCGGGGATGGGTGTGATTCCAGAGCTATTCTCATAACTACATCCCTATCACAAATTTCCTATGCAAATTTGAAATGAATTTGAACCGAAAAATGAACTTCAAACTTAAACTAACGCTTAAGTTGGGCAATGGCGCTGTAGGGCTGGTGCGTCGATATTTATGGCTGGAATTATAAAACTTATCTTTTTCCTTTGGGGTTAGCGTGTGTGGAAGAATGTTTAAATAAAAAACAATGAATGGGTAAACTGTAGCTGTTGCTTTACGTGTCATGTTCTAGAGCATCTGAGTCACATGCATAGTGTTGTAAAATGAATTTGATCACTTAAAAAAGTAAATAACTTTTAAAATTGCGATGCTGAACGTGTTAAGAATCTGTTTCAATCAACAATAATGGGTTAATTTCAAAGTAAGCTAGCTAAATCAAATAGTTGAGGGCAACTAATTGAAATCCATACTCGAAACTAATGCAACTACCAAGCTTCACTGTTGAGATTGGCAGCAGTGATTAAATTAGGAATAGATTGTCGATTACCACTATAAAAGTGTCCTTTCCTCTATTTTGCGTACTGTCCTCTATTGTACTGACGCCCCCAGGGGAGTACTGCTAGGGTACCTGAGTTTTAGATAAGCCTTCGGGACTTCTGTCTTTCGTGCCCACTTTGTTTCCTTCCGTTTTCATTCCTTCTTCGCTATTTCTTATTTGTCTTTTCTTGCTCTTCCTTCTTAACTTGCTGTTTCTATGCGCAGGGGATCTTGTGTGGGAACACACCCTGTGCATAGAATCCCCGTTCTCCTAAGTCCATACTAAATGGTCCCAACTCTTTCGGTGCGAGATAGACAGAGTTTCTGAAGCGCTGCTTTTACTACTACTACTACTATTTTGCGTACGTGATCATTCTCAAGTCTTAATTTACCTGCTTCATATTTGCTGACTCCGCAGCCCGCAGTTCGCTGCTCGCTCCGACTCCATGGTATTCTGTCGTCTCCTTTTGCTACCACTTACGTACTTGCAGTCCACATTTCTGCGTTCAGTAGCTACCACTTTCAGTGGGTCCGGCAGTTGTTCTAGTTGGCGCTTATTTTACTGCAGTGTGTTTGTATAGAGTAAGGGCGTCAGTGTCTGACATGTTCAACAGTCAACATCAGGAAGAGACTGGTTGACTGTGCATCATGTGAAGGGGCTTACCACCTTCTGTAAGTTGAGTTGACTAGAGCCCAAGCTAGTGGCATTGGCCGCTGGTTGTGCCTGTTGTGTACTGGTAGAGCTGGAAACGCGACAATACATTGAGAGCCAGAGTGCTGACTTAGTGGGATATATTTCTCGGTGCTGTGCCGGTGGTAGAGTTTTGAGGATCGTACCTAGAGGACCACTTATTTGCGCAGCGGATGCGTTGCAGACGACATTGGACCGGGCGTTGCGCAAAAGCACCCCGCTTACATGGAGAAAGCTCCTCCGTTTCGGATGGTGCGCTCTCGGACAACCACCTAGAAGGGAGGATTGTGGCAGGACGAGTCTTTCGCTCACCTCGCGTATCAAGAGACAAATTCAGCTCTTTCTTGATATTTAGTTACATAACAGAAAAATTATGCCCTGAAAGATGCAGTATTCTGGCTTGAAAATGTCGCAGCCGTCAGTTGCTATCACCAATTTTTCCCCTACATATATTTGTTTCTTAACTGAACCAGCCCAATTTTATTTTTAACTTTTTTTCCCCGAAATCTTTAACTGCATAACTTTTAGGAAAAACTTGTTTAACTGAGGATATTTTTTAGCATTTTCGAATATGTGCGTTATGACAGTAGATTTGAGTTATTTAACCTTTTAAGGAAAAATTATCCCGTTTACCAATGATTTCTCCGTGAAAATTTTTGTGCTAAAATAACTTGGAGCTTACTGCCAGATTGATTATTTCATCATTTGAAAAATTTTCAAGCCAATTCTAAAAAGAATTTTCAAATTCAGACACATGGTCTTGTCAAGTATGTATCTATATACGAGTATAAGCATAAACGTTTTTATCGGTTTTTCCTTCGTTAATGATATTTCGTGTTACATGTGCTAAGGCAGCGGAACCCTACCTACTGTCTACATATGAAGTATATAGCTTACAAAATGCATCAAGTACTGGCCATTCTTCACGCGCGAATGTCTCACGAATTGAAGAAGGATCATGAATTAGAGCCCCGTTGATGCGAATACGGCCAACGGTTTGGCGCTATTATCGTAAAGAGAATATCTTAGAATCAAGCATCGTTTAATTGTAGTAACATGTTCATGCTACTGCAACCCTTCTAATACATTATACATTTTTTACATTTATTTACCAAAAGTAATTTTACCTCAGGTACAGGTATACAATCAAACGAGAAATGACGAACATCGATCAGAATATATACCA
>VOMN01075978.1:0-24637 GCA_014899125.1 Orchestia grillus
ACACCAAAACGCGGAGAGTTTTCTCCTTGTGTAGCAAATATTTCTGACCGGAGGGAGTATAATTTAATGCCTATTGCGCCGTACCTTTATGGAATATAAAATTTATAGAATCAGTGAGCACTCTACTGAATCTCATTTAATCTGGCATCTTTGACGTTATACCAGCAGCCATTATAGTCTTTCAGAAAAATTTCGGATCACACATCGCTCCACTTCCGTTTAGATTTTATCCCACACATTTTTAAAGGCTAAAAGCCCTCCAAAGTTGCAAGTAGGAACACTTTCGCTTCGGGAAATGCCCTAAAAGAGTTGCCGCGAGCACTGAGATTTGAGACGCACGATGATAAGGAGGGCTGATTTTCAAGCTGACCGAAGTAGGAGATTTTTGTCCTCGTCACAGCTATGAAGTAAAAAGAGCTTGTCTCACGCTCCCTGCTGCTCAAAAGTCCATTGAAATCATCCTACCTTTCATAAGCAGTAGCGCATCCCTTTCGAGCTCTCAGTTAAGTTGATGTCAAAGTTTGAAACCTCGTAGCCAGTGGAGGGGAATGAATCAGATTTTTTGTTACACGAATAATTGCTATTTATTTTTATTGAGAGCCTATTTGACTGTGAGAAGTTTCAAATGCGATTGCTGTGATGAACTGCTTTTCCCGGATCATGCCAGATGGCACGTTCAGTGAACCTAGGTTGGCCTTCAGCAGAATATTCGCGAAATTATGATCTTAATAACAAATTTTTCTGTTCGACCATCTCGGTTAAAAATTTTCCTTCACTTTTCAAACGAGTTCTGGGCCATGGAGGTGCATGAATGCATTTTCAAAATCCTATTTGAAGTTAATTTTTTCTGATAATATTTTCTTCCGTCAGTCAGCTCTTGTACAAGTAATACTCAATTGCTCAATTGATCTAACATTGTTCTATTGCTTTATAAATTCTTGATCAATTTATTCCAATTCTATGATGCTCTAACTCAAATTTTCTAAGCACCTCTCTAGATCTTTCTCAAAGTTCAGTACAACTTATTCTGGAAAAATCGAGTATATCGATATTGTTCTTTGCAACCTGTTTTAACTTCTTCGAGGTCAAATTTAGTAACAAAATTCGTTTCAATTTCGTTATACAATATTTTATGTGCCTAGCCTTATGTCAGTACATAAAAAGAGATCTCCCTTCTGAAGATCTGCAAAGAAATGTAAAAATTTTTTGATGAATTTTTTTATAGTTTAATAAAATCTAAACAGTACAAAAGTACAGCTTTACAAAATAAATAAAATCAGAGCGCTGTACAATATTATACCAATGCAATCAAGTACACCTGGATTAAAGTAAGTGATGAATCGATCATTAACTCAGTCGATAAACGTTTTTAAACGTCAATGGTTTCCAATTGAAAGGATCAAGTAAATACAAATACGACTGTTGCAGGCACAAAGGCCAGCTCAGTTCACTTGTCAAACACCAATGAGTGGCGAGCGTGTGACCAGCGTGTCACGTCAGGTGTGATGATCAACACGCGATTTCAGCGGGAATAAATCGAGAGAAACGGCTGTCTCTTTGAGGTCGTGTTTAATTTTGGTACACCAACGCGAGCACTTCTAAAATACGGTGAACTAAAATGCAGTATAATGAAATAATTAGTAATTTTAAAATTTCTGTATAGTATTATTTTTTAGGTGTGCCAAACCTGTTCACGACGCTGCGTTAAAGACTTTAAATTCAGATTAGTCTCTATCTGCTCCTGAAATCTCTACTTGAATCTTCCAAAACATGGCTATTTGCAAACAAACGCCAGGTTAAGAAATATATTTCCACATTTCTTCACCGAACTTCTAACCGTTAGTTCAGTGTATATTCCTCTCCTGACAGATCACTTCGAGATAGATAAAGAAATAGTGTAGATTTGAATCTGTTCTCATTTGGCTTGAGCTCTTAACACTCCTGGAATGATTCGTCATAGAATTTTTGAGCATTTTCCTCTGCATCTTCGGGATGCGCTAGAGGCAGAAATAAATTTATCGTAGACAAAGTTTGAGCAAACAGAAAATTTTCATTATTCCACGTCTGCAGCAAAGATTTATGTGTAAATCCAATATAAATTGTGAATAATTTGTATGCTGGTATCTTTATCTGCTTGTAAATCGTACAAGTAGCCCAGGTTCCATGTGTATTACAAAATAATTTCCTTTTATGATCGTAAAATTTTGAATCTTCTTTGTTCTTCAGTATAGCCATCTAAAAAACGAATTATGTAGCTATCTTTCCGAGGCACTCAAGTTTTAGGTTCGAGCTCTTTTGAGCCAACTAGATGCCAGGGGATCTCTACTCTCAGAATTACCTCAGTTGTCATAAAATGGCATGCAATGAGCAAAATAATTATGGGATTTTCATTTGGGTGAGTAATGCTTCGTTTAAAACATATTTCTTTGCTCTCTTGGTGCTTCGCTACTTTTTTCGGTGAGCCGTAAGTTATCAATCTGAGTGCCGCTTTTACGAGTGCAGTGAATTTTGGTTAAAGGCTTGAAATTTCCTCTTATTGACTGCCAAGCTTCTTCGTCCGTATAGACAACTTTGTGTTTTATCACTACGGACTGCCAAGCTATTTCGTTATCACCGACTGCGAAGTTGTTAGTTTCTACCAGATTTTCCCAATATTCCTAAACGTTTAATTAAAACTTTAATAGTTACAATTAGTGTGATAATTCCAAGTCCAATCATCTCGCAGGGATTTTCAAGGTGCGATCGGGAAAGTTCATCAAACGTGAAGGAAAGGAAGGAAACAAAGGAGTTGTACCTCCACACTGAAAAAATTATCGACAATGAATGAACAAAGTTTATGATAAAAATCTTAACAATCGATTGAACTCCACTCGTTTGACATGTTTACGTATTTCTGAAAACTATCCTCAAACAAGTTTAGCTTGCGAAAAACAAATCGTTCTGAGATAAAAAGTAGGGCAAAGAGAGCTGCACCTACAGAAGCCGCTCTTCAAAGTTAGCTTTCCTACGTGGGAAAAGCAGACGTTTTGAGTCACTCGACCCATCATCAGCGGTATGAATCTTTAACAAAAATTCGCAATTTACTACAAATTTCTTGAAAATAATAGTACACAGAATACACAAAAAATGACAAAACATGGATATAAAATTGAAATAAGTAAATTACCGAGGAGCCAGTTTTAGCCGAAATGCACAACGAGCGTCGTTAAGTATGGGTTTTAGTTATAAAATGCATTATGACTAAAATGCTCAAACTATAAAAAACAGAGCTAGAGTTTAAAACTTGAAAAGTGTTGGGATTCAAAGATTATTCACAGCTTCCAGCATCACTTCTGATTACTGACTCAGGTGGTTCTTTTGGAGGCTTCATAGTTTTATGACTTTGGCCTGAGTGTTCAAAAATTCTAACGAAGAGAGAACAGAACGTGCTGCCCACGTACTCAGATGCACACTTTGCACAACTAAACAAATATCTTTCATCGGGAGCCAGTCCTTAGAGTGAAAAAGTGAACCTATTTTGAATTGATTACGAAAATTTGAAATTTTTGGTTTTTGTTGGAGAAATATATTTATAGAAGTTTTTGTAAGCCACAGCGTAGTTTTAGGACAATTGGAAATTTTTGTTGAAGAAACAGATTTTTAGAACTTCTGTAAATCATTGCGTAGTTTTTCAGACTGAAAACCCAAATAGAGGAAAATACAACTGATTAAAGGAGGAGCTAAAGCAACTGTTGCAACTTGCAAGTCGTAATTCTGGCTTAGAAAGTTTTTAACTACAGAATAAAAACTAATGGTGGACAAACCATTTCCAAAGACAAACTTCAAAAATGAAAACTACTTACAGAAAGAGACGTACGTGGATCAAACAACATGTTTTGTGGACTACATATTTCCTTATAATATACATCTTGTAAATATGAAGGCAAAAGCTAAAATCCTAATTTAAAATCCTGTAAAAGTGTTCTTTCTATTTACTGAAGAGAGGAAATTTATTATTGTTTTTTTGAATTCAAGAAATGTAACTTTTTCCCCATGCTCAATAATTAAACTGATGCTGTGATGTTTGTTTTTAAAATGATCAAGAACCTCATCAGCTTGGGATTAGTTGTTGAATGAAAGAAAAGTATCGTCAACAAATGTACGATAAAATCTTGGTTACTTATTTTGCAATCAAAAACTGCGAGTATGAGCCAAAAGCAATTCATAACCGAGTTGGAGATCATGTTGTAAATTCATATTTTACTTTTGATGACAAATTTGATCAACAATACAAAGTTTTGGTATGAACCTACTTCTTTTTAACGTAAATGGTTCAACAATTGTCCTGAACCCAAATGTTCCCGCAGATATGCTGGCGAAACTTTTCTTTTATTCAATAACACATCTCAAGCTGATGAGTTCCCGTACGTTAAATTTTGAATCTCAATTGAGAACCGAGCTGATATTCCTCGATGCACTCTGGTGCGAGACCGGTGTTCAGAATAGTGATGCCCTTGACATCTGCGTGCACGGGACTCTCTAAATTTAGACGTAGAGTCAATCAAGGGGGGTCCACAGGGAGTAAAGTTATGTACACTCCAGAGCAGAGCTGCGTGGTCTGCGTCCGTAAAGACTGCGCTGCACCGCCATTTGCCCCCTCCATGTTGAGCTGGTCTTCTTCTATTTCTCTTATCGGATTAGAAAGCTTAGTGAACTTAAAGAAAGCGTACCTAGAGATTTTGAGGCGTGGCTTTCGTGATCAGGACCATTTTAACGCAATCTGAACATGACTTTATAAGGACATTTAAGATAAGGGTTGCACCTACAGAATTAACCTCCAAACGATTGATGCTTCAAGAACTAATTTTTAGCACTGAAAAAATTCAGTCTTGCAAAGCTTGTCAACAGACTACGGTACTTTTTTCCAGTGCTCAGTGTTGTACTGAGGGTACACATCATCCTATCTAAAAGTCTATGTTCATTACAATTATAAAATGAAAAAGCGTACTTTGAAACTAACAACCCTACTGAAAAGCCATTTACTGCGAATAAATGTCTTTTTCAGAAGTCCGAGACTCAGGCTGCGCTTTGATACCTGCCGCTGCTGAATAAATTCGCTGTTCGATCAATGTGATTCTTGATTTTTACTGTTCGATAGGAAGCCGAGACCAGGTTAATTTATTGTTGTATGGAGAGCGACGTTATCGAAATCGCGACTCTTTTTAAGGTTATTTGAAGTCTGTTAGAGACTGTCGTGTTACATCTATTCCAATCTCCTTTGACTAATTGTTTCAAAGGAACGCACCGATTTTAATAGAACTTTTCAATTCCTTGACGAACGACACCTGTTGCTCACGACGCATTCAGTGGAAACTTCTGATAAAAACCCCCTGGAATAGAGAGCTCTACCGTTTTTTCCAATCTAAGTTGAGCAGCGCATTTTTTGTTTATGATCAACAATGATACGTTGGGCAGCTCGGGCGTGCAACAACTTTTGGCTATCGCACCTTAGCAAAAACTTCTCTTATAGTTCAGTTTCTCCACCTGCTTCTCCATAGATTTTATTTTATTTGTCTTTATCTTGTTCCATCAGTGTTGACAAAGATGGGGAAACAATGACCTATGAAGCTTTCACTTTCGTTTGGAAATCGTTGATTCAATCGTCGGAGTATTTATTTGATTTAGTAACGTCGGGATATTAATCATTAAGTTTCATATTGCTGGGAAATTAAGCAATCGGTACTAAGTTGCGTTAGAAACTATAGAACCCACGCGTAGTTAGAAGTATTATTCGAATCACGTGTCATTCGTAAAAACAGTCTTGATAAATAAGTACGCGAATACTTTTTCTGAGCTAAATTTTCGTTCAACATCATAATGCCCAGAAAATTACCTATGAATGTTGTGATATCGTGAATGATGCATTAATACCGCAAAACATACTTGACAAACACTGTAAAATAATAAAAAATGAAGGTTCTGAAAGTATTCTCAGGCATGGAATGTAGTTCTAATCATACAGTGTTCTAGGTCGGAATATCAAGAGAGCCCAGCACAGTCCATCGCTAGATATCGATTAGTAGATTAAATAATTTAACAGTTCACGCTAATTTGCGCGTCGAGATATCTAAAAATGATTAGTGCAACTAATTGATCTCAGTATTGTGCTTATGTTGGACCAATATTTCGGACTGTAAAGATAGTTCCACACAATTTGAACTTCAGTTACAATCGCTACGTATGCAGTCAATTGTATTTAGTCACTCAGTTTAGTTCCAGTTTGCCTTCGTTTAGGCACCCGCGCTTTAATTTTTTTCCCAAGGCCATAAACAGGTACAGCCCCACCATAAACTAGGAGAGGTGAATATTGAATTCAAGAACTCTTGCCTTGCGCTGCAGAGACAACACAGCGCAAGTTACATTTGTGAAGGGCAGGAAAATAGCGTGGTCCTTAATCAATCAAGTAGCTTCTCTAAAAACCGATTAAGGGTATATCCTTTCGCAATTTGCTAAGGATCTTTTGACTAATGTTGGAAATTTGAGATTCAGCATTATTTCAGTCTGACAAAACATAAATTATTCCACCTAAATTTTATAGATGTACTTGAGAGATTGACGCGCTTGTCGTTTAATAAAGAAAATCGCACGTAGAATTGGTTGTCATAATGGCAGCAAAATCATCTAATGATTTGGGCCTCTCATTTGCCAGCAATGACGAGCTTAAAATTTCCAAAACTACGTTAAATAACCTCTATGCGCGAGTATGTTTTCATGTGGAACAACTCTTGATTAGATTTTGTCATCGCCAACGAAAGAGCTGAAGGTCTTAAGCTGGTAGAGGTTTAATTTAGGCGATCAATGTTTAAAATACGTGGAGGCTGGAGCAATAATTTTGTTTTTTAGCTATACAGACGTAAAAATGCGGCAGACAACTTAGTCACCAGACCTGGACGATACTGAAAACTCGCCGCTCGAACCCAATTTAGGTTTCACTGTAGTGAAAGCCATGAGTTGAAAAGGTTCAAAAGCCAGCGAAGATGAAGTGGTAAAAATAACTTCAAATGCGTAAAAGAACATCTGAAAAAATCTCAAAAGGGGTTTTAGTGAAAGGGTGTAGTG
Source organism: Orchestia grillus (assembly GCA_014899125.1). Lineage (NCBI taxonomy): Eukaryota > Metazoa > Arthropoda > Malacostraca > Amphipoda > Talitridae > Orchestia > Orchestia grillus. The sequence goes on from VOMN01075978.1 coordinate 7,099, forward strand.
AAAGCAATGAGCTGAAAGGGTTCAAAAGCCAGCTAAGATGAAGTGGTAAAAATGACTTCAAATGCGTGAAAAAACATCTGAAAAAATCTCAAAAGGGGTTTTGGCCACAATGGTGGACATGAATATTGCTATAGGTGTTTGTCACTATTATGTGTGCTACTCTTGGGATTCATGTTTCTGTTGATTCAAATTCAATGGGTGGTTAAATTCTAAGTGATTCGATTAGATGCTTAAATTACGTTTACTAAAGTCCTTGAAAATTTTTTGTTTTTTTCTAAAGTTATTAACAATATTTCTCTACACAAACGCATGTCAATAAACAAGCTTATTCTACTAGCTTAGTACGAGAGCTTGCTTGCATTCATATACGTAGAATAAGTTGTTAAACCAACTAGTTGCTAAGAAACCAACTAGTATTTTGCTGTCAGTAATTCCGATGCTGCCATACACGTCTGCTAGTGAGATACCCCTTTCCTCTGCCTCTACAAATGCGTTGCCTCTGGTGCTAGCAAGGAGATTAATGATGCACTCGGCTACATTCCAACTTTTCTCCCCTACAGCTTGATGCATTCATTTACATGGAATGTGTCCTGTCGAGACAAATAATTCGGCCGGCCCTCCCAAAGGAAGGCTTTCCATCGGAGGCGCGAGCTTGTCACCGCAAAAGTGCATTGATGAACGACTTCCTGCCCCTTGGGCGACCGCACTCACCAAATACAGTGAGATTTGTGGCCAGCACGCGCTATTAATTTCAGACCATCTTCTCAATGATACAAACTGAGAAAAGTTTTCGCGGAAACGCAAATTCGTAGGCTCCTAATGAGTTCTGGAAACCAATCGATTGAGCAAACATTTTGTCGTTGTAATGAGGACTCGAACTCTGGGTTGCAGAACGGAGACTCGAGTAATGTATGTGGTGATGTGATTTAAAAATTTAATCATTGCCAAAATAACGACTTCCGTAGTATTTGCCTGATATCGTGTAACATACATATCAAGGAAAACTCATTTCTGTCTACACACTGAAGTTTTCGCTTAATTCAAGATTTCTCGAGTTCTTTTTCTCTTATCCTTATCCTATGCTCTGATCTCATGAAGTATTTTATTCAGATTCTCTTTCCGTTGGTATAGAAGATCGTCGCATTCGACTTCACTGAACGTTTCAGCCGTAATAAATTAATTATAATTTCGTACTCAATTAACAATGATTGGGTTAATTTCAGACTCCTGGAAACATACGGTACCAGGAGCTACTTTTTAAAAAGGGCAGTGAGTTTCAAAGTTTAGCGACTCCGAAGTCAATGTACCTCAGTAACTAATAGAGGTATTCTTTTTTAAATGACTCCCTCTCCAGACAGAGGGAGGCTTGGAGATGACAGTGGTATACATAACTCGTTTTCGCAGTACATAGCTCTTGGTGCAGGATGATTTTAGGGGCCGCATATACAATTTACCGCGGCCAGCTGGACAGAGGCTCCTAATCACCGTGCAGCCTTCATTTTAGGGCTGTTAGATGGAAATTTTTTCTGAGTGGGGAAAAAGATTTTCGAAAGGTGTATGACAAAGAAAATTGCGATTAATTAGTCTATATTGTAAAATCTATCTCCTACTCCTGTTCGTCCACCCGGTTACGTTAAGGTTATGTTAGGGCTTAGTTAGGTTAGGATAGGTTAGGTGACGTTAGAATAGGTTGGTTTTATTTATTCGACACAGCGTAACATGGTTATACCAGAATTGGGAATGTGTGAAAATATGGCTCTAAATTCCGTAGACTTTATTTAATGACATTTAATGGTTTTGGGAACTGTTTGAATATTTTTCCAGATAACTTTTTCTATGATTCTAAAGCTCTTGAAAAATATTCTGGAACTCAAAAAAAATCCTATTTGATGAAACCAAAATTAAGCTGTACGATGAATAGGACGCTCTGTGCAGTTGGCTTCAGTGAGGGAAAGATTAACCCAAGATTGGTATATTTTCTGGGTAAAATCTTGGAGCCAAGATTGCCAAGGCATAATGAGCACACAATATCACCATACAAGCCTCGTAAAACACTGCACTGCGTTCAGCCGACTCGTGTAGAAGACTTTCACTTTAGAAACGTATGAAAAGGCGAGTGGAAACTCTACATGCATGGTCAATCTCGTTCATTTATGAAAGACATCCAGCACTGCAAAACTCGCGCATTCAATGTAGTCTTTCTTTAAAAATCCGCAGATTTCACAGGGTGAGCGTGAGCAGCAGTCTGCCTTACTCTTACCTCGGCCTGGAATCGAGAAACAATTCTCAGTGTAAATTCTCGGCAGGATTCTTCCGGAAATAGTTTTGAAAGAAAATGCGCGTACCATCATTCTGGTTTTTGTTTCGTTTCCAGCCATTCAACCAAAAAATTCTTAAAATTAAAATAAAATGTCAGTTTCGTTTCCAATTTTGCTAGCTTCCTGAAATTTAAGGCAGACAGGAAAAATTATTCGAAACATAGTACAATTTCGCCGGATGTTCGCACGCTCGCTTTCGTGTTCAGGCCCTGAAGATTTCTGGGAAGAATGATTCCTTTGATTTTGTTATCTATTTAACGACTTGGAAAACATTGAAAATGACTGCAGATCTTGGGGGAGGCAAAACTTACACATGGCAAATTTATGGCAAAATTATTTCGCTATCGCATTTATCAAATTCTGCCGCTCACGTACCATTTAATCATGGTGAAAATAATTCACTTTTTCATTTAGTATTATCTTTCGTTTACATGCGATAAATTTAAGGCAAAAATACTTCCCTTTCCTATTTATTAACTTCTTCCACTTACATAGGATACGTTTATGGTGAAAACAATTCACTTTCACGCTCATTAATTTCTCCAGCCTAACAGGACGCTTTGTTACTACAGCGGTCCCACCTGCAACGCTCGTTGCACACTTTTTCTTGAGAATTCCAGTCTCCAACTTTTAAATCTAATGGGAAAACGTTTTTGTCTGTAATCTCACAGTCGTGTGTCGACGTAAAAAAACAGATGTAGAAATTTTCCGATGCACCTGGCATCTCGAAAATTTTTTGGAAGGTTTCTTTCTTTCCCGTTACTTTTCATTCATTGTTGTTTTTCTTAGAAAACATCGAAGAGCTGACACAGTCGTTGAGTGAAATATTCTCTTGCTATGGTAGCACTTGTGTCTATCAGTTCTATTTGAGACGCTTGGAAACTTCCAACCCAAAATTTTTTTTACACAAAACAAACACGTTGATCATCTTGCTTGCTTTCTTGTTTGTCGCCGTGCGTACTCTTTCGCAGTAACATAGGGCAAAAATTCAAACTAGTCCTCAAGGATTAAATTAGGGTATTACCAACGTAACAAGAGTAATGTTAAATGAGACTTCAGTGAATAAATCAAGTTCTTCGGAGATGCATATTTTTTACGATATAAAGCAGAATCATTAAGGTTCAAAAGGGACTTTAAAATAAAGACCCACCTGGTTACGGGTGGTCTACCTGGGAATAAAAAATTAGTGAGTTTCAATTTTTTTTTTACTAATAGCCTGGGTGGAAGGTGCCGACTAATTTGACTCATTCAGTGATCATAAAAATTGACAGAGCTTTTTCTTTCCCTTCGTCCTGAGAACAATGAAATCGTTCGTTTCAACTAATGAAAGGTCAGTCCTTGAGATCAGAGAAATGTCATATGAGGGTTGAATTTTCTTACTTCTTAATAAATTTAGTCATTACCGTGTGGTACTTGGTTGCTGATACAAGATCAACACTAACATGTCAGTGTACCACTCAGTAAGAGTTTTTTCCTTACAATCTTTCATTTTCTCGAATGATACTACGAGGTTTGCATAGCAAAAAGCATGTAAAAAATATCATCGTAATAAATTCAATTCTTGAACTTGATGAAAGGTTTTTGCGTGCGGATATTCTATGCTTAGTTTTGGAGTATCCCACAGAAATGATTAACACACGTGCTGCTGTCCACGGTAATTGCAAGGCAAAGAAATGATTCACTCTCGATCCTCAAGTTCGCATGATCCCCGAATTGAAAGTCTGTGATCCGTTTTTCAGGAAAGGTTCATTCCCGGCACGACAGAAAGCAGTCTCCATCAATAAATTGTTTTCCGTCCTATTTTTATTCGGATGATTGTATTCTGTCAATCCAAGCGCAGCGCCAACTCTTTTGCGATACTGATCCACTTTACACTCCAAGTCTCTTACTTCTATCAGAATTTTAGAGGAAATGTACAGCTTTACAAGCTGACTGGAGCGCGCGTTGGAGCGTGCATTAGAGCGTGCGGTGGAGCGAGCGTTGGAGCGTGCATTGGAGCGTGCGGTGGAGCGTGCGTTGGAGCGTGCATTGGACCGTGCGTTGGAACGTGCGTTGGTGCAGCATTCAGAGTTTGGGCATTTACTTTAAGACCAACGATATCACAATCTGACCCTCATTCTACAGTTACAGAGGGGCACAAAAAACTGGTCTTAATTACTTGTAACTCAAGACTCGTTCACACTTGGACTGTCGTATTTTGCGGGAAACAAAGTTTTGAAGATAAAAGACGACATTTTTGAAATTTCAACTTTTTATCAATTTTTTCTTGGAATTTTAACGTGTAAACAATACCTGCACGGAAATTTGCATCGAAGCAGAAGAAACCTAGCCCAAACATTGAGCCTCTCATACGCAATATGCGAACCTGGCCTGCCTTCAGAGTGCCGCCCAACGAGAAACCTGGCAACTTTGTTCCCAGGCAGGTGAGAAACTCACCCTAAACTAATTAATATTCATAAGGATCTTGCCTCTTCTGAGGGCACTTAGTTAGTGTTTGTGTATACCTCATTTTAATCCTTATGAGGTTGAGTAAATTCGTTGCGTGCATCCTGAACAATTTTGTTCGTTCACGTGAGCTTGTTTCATCAGTTTCTGAGTAACTCACTAATTGTGAGCTCCCGGGGTCTTCCAAAAGGATTATTGTAATGCAAATAAAAATAGGTTACATTCTGGACCAGTTTTCCGAAGCATTTTAGTCGCGTTGTATGTATTTTTACTGGATCACACTAGGATTAACATGATGATTTAAAAACTATTATCAGTTTTTTCAGCACGTGTTTTCTTCTCGACTTACTCTATGGATATGCGAAATTGCAGTGTTCAGCTGCATGGAATAATATTCTTCAGCTGATTACGGTAGGAATGATTTAAAACGTACAACTTTTTTATTTTGTTAAACATAAGACAGTGCTTTGGGAGGTTAATACCGATCCATAAAGTTTATTACTTACATATTTTGCTTCTACAAATTCTGCATGGTACTTTAAATAATTATTTTATTTCCCAAGGTATTCTTGTCTTAGATCATGTTTGCCCCTGCTATTTCTATTCATAAATGCCTTAACAGCCCTGATTCTTCTTCATACGTTTTGGTGTAGTTTCACCATTGTAAGTCAAAGGGTAGACATCACCACTTCTGTTAATAACCAAGCCCATTTTGCATACTTTAAGGTAAAAGTCAGTTATCAAGCCGAGCTTTACAATTTATTTTCTTGAAGAATACGGACACATAAAGAGACTTTAGATTAGTATGTGTGCTTGCTTTTTGGTCATCAAAGAGGGTGCACAACTACACCTGCTGCCTGTGCTGGTGGGACAGCCGAGCTCGAGTGAAGGATCGGGTTAATTAAGACTAAGTGGTCTCCAAGACCTGACTTCAAGCCAGGAGATCACAACGTTCTTCATAAGCCATTAGTTGACGGGAAGAAAATAATAGTTCCCCTTCGATACATTAAACTGGGTTTACTGCAACAATTGTAAAATGATTTCCAACACTGAGCGACTGTGGCCAGCTCATCGCCGTGGCATTTATACGACTACCAACTAAAAAAGTCAAGGAAGTTGATAGTTCAGAAACTTCGTAGCCTGCAGAATACAAACATTCCTCGGAAAAATGTCTGATTTCGAGAAGAACGTTTGGTTATCATTGAAAGACATCTTCTAGGACTTTTTGAAAACAAGCAACCATAGAATTGGGCTAAATATTTCCATAACTTATTGGAGAGCTACAAAGCTCTAGGTTGTAAGACGCATAGAGCTGAATTTCTTAACAAACCATTTTCCAAGCTGCCAGCAAAATCTTGGCGTTGTCGGTGCCGAGTGAAATGAATGATTTCACCGATATTTGAAGGTCGTGCGTCGGGGAAGAAAGAAGAATATCAGGGTATTTGTATGCGATGGCTGGCTACCGAGCCAAGCATCCAAGGCGTCTTGGATGCCTCAAATTCATTTGTCGGTTTTGTCTCGCCCCTGATCATCGTCTGCTGCAGGTCAGGCCAGGGACAACGGTCCAGTTGTTGGCGCTGTCTGAGATGGTCGACCGCTCAAGCCTCGGGTCTTGCAACCAGCTGCTGGATCACGGGTATGCTGCTTCGTCAGCGCTGCCGTGTTCTCAATTCCTAAATATAGTATAATTTAGCAATACGGATGCGATGAATTTTTTAGGTTCTTTAGTAACTGCCTACGGTAGCGCTTCAGCTGTGTTTCAGAAAACTCAGGTTGATGTATACACATAAGTGATATTATTTTAGTGTCTTAATAATAGAAATTCTGTTGCTTCTTCTTTCTTTTGTAAGTTTGGAAAGATAACAGATGGGAAAATAATTCATTGAGATTTCTTTACTGGTTTCATAAATACTGTTGCAACAGTTTGTGGATAGATGGGAAAAAAAACTTTAGCCTCAGGTCATGGGCGCAAAGTTCTTAATTGACGTAGAGACAAACTTATGTGATTGTAAAGATCATATCTCACACTCAAGTCCCGTGTACGTATGTTGCTTCCTTTATTTCCATTGGGTTGATAACAGCGTTAAAATTTCTTCTTCTAGGATTGCGAGGTACAGCATTGAGATATACCCTCACGCCAGTATTGGGATAAATAATCCCTTTACATTCTATCAATGAGAAATAACTATCATTTTCCACGTCGTGCCACCCGCGACAATTAGGATACATCGAAATTCGTCCCCCGGGTCGAACTGTGGGCAGGCGCTCAGCTCGTCCTCCCTCCATGCTGGGCCAGAGCGCCTCAAAGACGCGATTCGTCCTGGATTGGCGGCGTGCGAGAGGCAGATCCGCAGCCCCCATTCCAGCTTTAGGAACGCTCGTCGCCTGCCAACGAGCAGCTGTTGCTGTTTGCGCCAGAATACGTCAGTCTAAATTGCTCTGCCATTCAATCGACCAGAGGCCGAGGCTCACAGTCTCCCGAGACGAGCTCTGTAGTGTCTGCCTTTCCAGGAACATCCGAGCTGCAGCGGCTGCCTGCGTGCCTCGGCCTCACGCCTTGCTAGGTTCGGGCGTCCTAAAATGTCAACAGTTGATGTCACCTACCTGTATTTGACTTCTCCGCTTTGCTTGCGGGAAATGTAAGAACGATCGGAATGATATGTGGTACAAAACCATGGGGTTCTCATTTAATTGAGTAAATTGTTATTAAATAAATGCATCGTGTTGCAAAATTTTAATAATAATGCTACCAAAAATAATTCCATTGAAATCAATAAAGTTGAAATAAAAATGGTTGAAAGAAATGTTGAAAGAAGAAAAGTGGCCCAGACATTGAAAAGTGGTTGTGTCTGGATAAATTACAAGAAAAGAGAAATAATTATGAATATGTCCGTAATATAGTCCATCAAATACAGAAAACACTTCGAGGAAACATCTACTATGTGCTACCACTTGTACACCGTTCAGTACAGAGAACAAAGAGGCTGGGGCGTCGTATCACATGGTTTTTCCTAATAGAAGCGTTCGCGGGCTTTAATTTTTCAAAAAAGCTTTGACTGAGTGCCTGGTGAGGTTCTGTTTTACGTTCGTATTTTTCCGTGACCCTCAGCAGTTTTCATGTCGCCATCCTGGAGGGCGACCACCATGAGAGGGAGGTGTTCAGAGCCAGCGGACGAGCAAAAGAAGACAGGTTTGGAGCTCCCTGAACAGATTACAAGTTTAGGCAGCTTGAAGTGTACGCCCAGCACAAGCTTCGAGCGACCAAAGCAACGCAATCCATGAGGTGTCGGACGGATAAATCGTCCATCGAGGCACAGATTCCAGGCCTGTCTAGCACAAATGGCACACGTTTGTTGCTTCACTGAACGCCCACCTCCAAGGTCAACTTATAAATTGAACTCGAAATTCGAGGAATGTGTGCAGTTCAAAATTTGGAATTTATTTTCGGGGAGCAAGACGAGTTTTTGCTGTCGGACAGGACAAGTTTTTGGATCAGCTGAGCTTAATTTTAATGTGTATGAACGACAAGAAAAGAAACATGTGTGTGGCGCACGTGTGCCCTTCACTGAATTTAGTTCTCGATGGATGATCTTATTCTTCATGAGCCTCACATCTTTAAATATTTTACTTTTTACCTCCTCTTTTTTAAAATGACACGAAATTTTGGGAAAGCGAAAGATATATGGGTGTTCAGAAAGCGATGCCATTTCTACTGAGGGGGTTATGAAATGAGTTTGCATTCCCTTCGAAAACTCTGGTATTGAAATTTGATTATTTGTGTATGAAATAACGTTAACGGTGAGCTTTGTGAGTAAATTAAAAATTATCTAATGTCCTTCAAATTCTCCGTTCTTAACTGGAGAATATTCTCAATCCCTGCAAAGCAGTTATTGACCTGGAACAACAAAGCAATCTAAAAAGGAAAACCTTTGACAGTACTGCCATTAATTTAAAAGTCCCTGCAGGATAAGCCAGACTCGAGCACAGAACTCAACAGCGCAGGCATGCAAATGTTGTGTGCCTTCACAAGCGTCTCTTGAGGGAACTGACGCTCTGGTCTCGTACGTCTCGCTACCCTTCGTAGCATCAGCGTTGCTTCTTCCAAGGTACTGCGAATGTTCAGATCTTAAGGCTTTTCTACTCCCTTATATAAATTTCTCTACTGGAGAGCTCGATAACCCTGTAGCGAACCTTCTGAACGAGACGACTGGGTCTTCCATCTTTTTATTTTAACGTCGTCTCTGAGATTTTCTAACGATGCCTTTACGTGTGAGATGTAGCTGCTTGCGAACAACGAGATTATGCAGCAGTGAGGCTTGAGGTATCAGTACTTTTTTGAGTAATTCATTAATGATGTCATTGAAATGTTCGCCTAAATTGCGTACGAAGTGGAGTCTCTGATATGAAAAAAACAACTACATGATGCAATTTTACCTGACCGATATACCCATATGTATGTAGATGTGAATAGACGTAAGAACTTATCCAATAATACAAATGGTTTTTAAGTATCTTAACTCCGTTAATGTTATTAATACTTATACCATCATTAATGATTACTCATGGCTTATTTATTCTAGTATATAATAGACTGTCAAAATCATGGCATCGCCGGATGCATAATTTTCAGCTCGTTTCTTAAAGTAGTCTGGCGACACTCCGGCGTTGGAGGTTCAAAGTCAAAGGTTCACGATGTTATAATTGCCTTGAATAATGAAATGGAGAATTTTTGGAATAACAATTGCTAAAACAATGTAAACACGGAATTTACTTTCGCACATCAACCATTAATCCCTTATGAGTGCTGAAACTTCTGAAGCAGAGTAACTTCTGGGATTGAAGTATCTTTTAAGTCATGTTCGATGACGTAAATATTTTTCGAAATTCTTCTGCATTTTGTACGCTTCCTGACAACATGCTTGACAGTTCTGACTGCGTACATCTCAGATTGGATTGAATTTTAATTTCAAGACACTTATTAAGTCAGTCTTTAGTCAAAGAGTAGTAAGCTAGCGACGTATTAAAACGTTTCACATAAGATGATACTAAATCCATCGATTTTCTCCACGCTTCTAAGTATTGAATTAAATTTTGCGCTTTAAATTTGAGGACGGACTGAAACCTTATAAAAATATGCGATTCGTGTTTAATTTCATGCATAAGTAAGGTACGTTTATTGCGAAGGTATATTTAGGAATCTTACTAAACCCATAAATCAAATAATACACCCTGGCATTTTTCCACCTATGCGGGAGGATAACAGCTTTAAGAATTCCATCATAATACGTAGTCGATTAAAACTTCTCAGTTGTCTTGATCAAGAAGAAGGAGAATCATATCTTAGACACTCAATACCTGCGCAATTGCTCTATCTACAAAGTACTTGGCTTCCTTGAGGCATCGTTCTACCCAACATAAGCAATCCGTATAATCCTGGCGTACGGCGCTCGCTCCGCGCCGTGCATCGCGGTCCTTTACTACGCGCTAAAAATTCTAAAATTTAAAACCGATGAGAGTAAGAACAACAATTTATGACTTTTTCGTACATCCAAATAGTGATCTGTTAAGGCGTTGATGCTTGTTCTTTATTCAGATCTTCATATTACGAGCCGTGTGAGTTGAATTTGTGAAGTTTTGGAAGCAATCAGTACAAACTTAGGTTAGCGAACCTCGATGAAATGAAATTATACAACGAGAAAAATATTTTTCAGTTAGGATAACGCCGGAATTTAAGACCAACACGCTTGTGTACACAAATGAACCTCAGCCTCGTGCATGATTGTGTATGAATAATTTGGCAACTCGGTGATGAGTCAGCTCATTGAACCCTCTGACCATGTGCTCTCCTCCAGCCACTCAGTCAAAAAGTCTCCTCACGACTCATCCATCAAAACAACCGGTGAAGTTCCGACGCAATTTCGTCCGCTCCTTCCACTCTTGAGCAGCGGGCTTGCAAGCGGCTGTCTTTGCAGCGCTCATTTATAACTTCTTCAGATCGGGGCACTGAATAATGCGCTAAGTTGTTCACCTCTTCCCACACAAATTTAAAAACTTCTTAGCTTGTTCCTTTGGTGAGGTCGTTCACGCCCTGCTCAAACACCAGGTTTGCTCGGCGGGCTTGCAGATTTTTTACTTTACAAGACTCTTTTTCTAGCTCTCTAAAAATAATATCTTTTTTGTGTAATAAGTCAGTCGTACGTACAAAATACTTCACAGAGGAGAGTTCAGTTCTTTAAAATATGATAAGGAATCGAAGATCATGATTTTCTAGTTTGAACCCAGTTCAGGAAAGCTTTATACTTCATTTACATGTCAACCATAACCATTGAAGGTCCGACTATTGATGAAACCTAAGTTAAGAGAACTTGTTTCTGAAAGTCATTTATATAAAGAAAACAGTACACTCAGTTTTGATTACGAGCTATTTCTTCACATCATTTCACATCGCAACTTTATAAGTTAACCATGATCTAAGTTTTAAGCCTTTCATGCGCTAAATACACATCCCTGATCAATACTCAGACCTCATCAGAGAACTTGATATGTTCATCGCGAATCAGCTAAAAATAACATTTAAGTTGAACTTATTATATAATTGATTTGTGAATGGTAGCTGGAGTTTGAACCGTTATTCAGGAATAGTTTTCCAGTCCCATCTCGTATCGAAAGGGCATTTAAATTAATGATGTTGGATAGTTTTTGATCAAATGACTTTCCAATTTCATTTGAAATTAGACAAAAACGCTCTCATGTGCGCTCGAATACGAGTCACCACAATGTACGGCGTCGATTTTGAATGCCTCTTTTTCGTAGCGCGATGAGATTGATGAGTTGGAGACGTTCAAAGCTGAAATCACGGCGGAATCTCCCCAGCTCCAACTCGGTCGCCTCGCGGCAGACAATGGAAGTCCCTGCAACTTTTTCTGCGACTCAGATACCTTGATGACCCCACATGCTTCTTTAGTCGACTTTTAACATTCACTTCATTAAAGTAGGCTTATTTCATTGAAGGGCTTTCAACTTGATAATGATTTCAAAACAAACTTTTAATTGATTTGGTAAGCATAGAATACAACTTTAGAAATAAAGGCTTAGCAGTAGCAGTCGGTGGTGTTGCTACGTGTGCTTTTACAAAACTGTGCTACAAACATAATGAAATATAAAAGCCCCCTTCCTCAGTAATTTTAAGACTTATTAAATCAGTAAAAATTGAACATCGTTCCACTCCGATGTGTGCTGTAAAAATCGCAATTTCTGTCCGGCCTAACATGTCAACACGCCCGGGACTGCTTTATCTTGAAGGGTCTCCAGGGCGCGTCTTTGCGATACCCCGTTATAGCTCCTCTTAGCCTCATTGCCGTGATTATAACTGATCTTTGTCTCATAGGCTTACTGATCAGTTGAAACGGAACAATTACATTGCCAGAATATCTCGCCGATCCGACAACATTCGCATCCCACGATCTCAACTCTATTCTGTCAGACTCCTGTCGGGTCCCCCCCTCCCCCCCGCATGGGGAGCTGTGGGGGACAGTCCACTCATGCTGAGCAATCCTCTGCGGACGTGGGGAGTTAAAGTGAACTGTTCAATTTCAGTTAATATACTGGAGTTAAACGGCTACATTTGGGTAAATGTTAACAGATAGCGTTCAATGTTGTTCTTTTATTTTATACCTACTGTAAGTACTGTATTTGGTTCGAGTGCTTGAATACCAGGCTGCTGATAAACATTCAGTTAGTATAGTTCTTGTACAGCCAGTTTGTATACCTACATCATCGTCGTTTTGATGCGTTGTTAACTATTCACTATATCTTTCGTATTCATGAGCCCTTTTACCCCTACTCCTACTCGAGCACAGACTCCTCCCACTTACTTACATTAGATTTAGATTCACATTCAGACTAACCCGTACCCCTCGTCTGAGACAACCTTGGCTTTACCTTGTTGCTTTGGTGGTGATGGATAGGTTCCTATATAGGGAGCCTCACTTTTAAGGTAAAAAAAGAATATTATATATTATTAATATATATGGGTATATTTTTACTAAAAAGCAAACGTTTCGGGATACATTGATTCCATCTTCAGGGCTGAATAATATAAAATAAAATATGATACATTTGTAAATAAAAATACAAAGTTATGTAATTTGGCGGCACTTTGACCTTAATTCAAGGGAGGCTTATGGGTATAACATTAAGGGATTCCAAGGAGTACTTTGTTGCTTTCATAAACGATTCTTGTGGGCTCGTCGGTGAGGGCGTCGGCAGTGCGCCACCCGCACATGCGCCTGCTGTGCGGTGCTCTTTTTCGCGAAGCTCTGTGGACAGACACGGAAACGTCTCCTAGCTACACCTCCCAGTTACGTCTCTCAGCTACGTCTCCCAGTTACGTCTCCCAGCTACGTCTCCCAGCTACGTCTCCCAGCTACGTCTCCCAGCTACGTCTCCCAGCTACGTCTCCCAGCTACGTCTCCCAGCTATGTCTCCTAGCGACGTTTCCCAGCTACGTCTCCCAGCTACGTCTCCCAGCCGACAGACTACAAGCGCAGTTCGTTATTAGGTTAAGCGAGATGTTTCATTGAGTTTAGTTGGTGCCTGTAATTAGCGGTGTTAACGTAGTTAGCAGCATTGCATTCTATTATTTATTGCACTTTTGTTTTTTTTCAACCTGGCAGAGAGAATAAACAGTTTATCTATCTATTTCGAATGTTTATCTTGCGAATTTCTGTCATATAATGGGAATTCGGGTCATTTACAATGATGTAAAAATACCATTTTCTCACTAATTTTATTTTTAGAAACACGTGTGGAAATTTGATCACTTCGGCTACTACAAAAATCTGGTGGCTCTGAATTTGACCTTGAGTTAAACAAATTTTTTTATCATCTGTCAAAGTTTAGCGGTTGAAATATTGATAAATGGGCCTCAGTGAAGTAGACCAGAGTTCAAAACCGAGTTGAGAGAGACGCATCTAGTTGTACGAGTAAACTCTGATAAAAAATTTAAATTTGGGACACAAAATGTAGCGTTAAGCGATTTGTTTGCATCTTCTATGCACTGTATTGTCATCACTTATATCTGTCGACTCAAATCACTGCATTAGATATGACCTTTATTTAATTTCTTTAGTGAATAGATAACCCATCACGCCCGCACTTACGCAGCTGCGCCAACCGACCTGTGCTAAACTATATATATGTTTGGATTCCCGTATTTTGATTCAAAATTCTGTGCTTTGGAGTAAATTAGCGAATTCAAACGAGTCTTTAAATTCTTCGTATTAACAATAGTCAGATTTTGATGGGAAGAAAAATGAGAATTATTTCTTTCACCAGTATAATCCTTCGAAGTAAGTGCTATCACTCCTGATTTGGAGGGTAAAAGCCGCGTATATTATCAAACCTCAGACGAGTTGCAACATGTTCATTAAATTTCCAATGCAGAAATTTCTTCTCCTTGAGCGTATTCTGTATTTGTAACCGAAGTTAATGAAATTACAGGATCTAAATGAATTGAAAAAATGAACTTTTATACATTTCCACATTTTTTTCACTTGAACTCGCATTTAAAAAGCATATTGATTTTGTAGAGCTATATCAAACTAAAAAATTATAAGCTAATTGGGCGTACTTTTTCAATAGATTTTGTTTCAGACTCGAGAGCTGACTATTAGTTGAAAAATATCCGATGTCAATTTTGCTTTGAAAACAGTTTTCTGTCAACTGATATCGTTACAAACACTGCACATATCAGCAACTTCTACCAACCATCAACGCATGAAATAGATTACCTGTTTCAATTTATGACACGTGCCCGATGAAGAAGGTTTATTTTTACTTGAATTTTTATTACAATGAATTTCACGTTCCTTTTTAATGACACTACATGAAGGCTTCTAGTGCTCCAACACGAGTACTTGAGTCCTAAGCTCGGAAAAAATATGATTAAAAATCGTGATGAATTCACCGCAAGCTTCGCAATGCAAGAAATCGCGCCAGCCCCGAATGGCGTTGAGCATGGCTATGGAACGTTGGAAATATTTTGAGGCCCTCAAATAGATTTCGCGTCAATAAAACGTTTCCGAATAATAAATAAATTCCCACAGCGCGCGTCCGCTGCCTCCATGGAGCAGGTCGTATATTTTCAGATCGGGTCGTGTATTCAGGGACCGGATCGTATAGCCGCAGACCAGGTCGTAAATCACGTGACCAGGTCGTATGTCCAGTAACTAAATCCCGCACTCGGAGACTCCATAGAATGCTCAGAAAGTGAGAAGTACATCCAGAGAGTCGGTCGTACACTGAAACTGAATGTCTGATAAAACCGAATCGCCGTACGGTAAGCGATCAAATCGTACATGCTGAGCTTGAATCGTATATTCCAAGACTCGGTCGTGGCCTGACATCACAGGGTCAGCAGGGTCATTCATCGAGAAGGAATCGTACATTTGCAGACTAAGTTTTTCACCAGAGATTAGGATACATTTCAAAAGAGAAAATGTGAGCATATCTCGAGGACGTCGAGACCCTAGGCTGTATATATGTACAGAGAACAATAATTATGTAATTGTTATGAAAATTTTTACTCATAAGGATTACAAGGTCTGTGAAGAAAATATGCTGTGAAAGCCGGGGCTTAAAAGCTTCTGATAAGCAACACAAAATAACATAATTTTGTTCCACATTTCGTTTTACAGCAAACAATAGAAATTGTCCACTATTCCTATAAAACTTTACTTCCGTACCATACTTGTGTTTTTTACGTGTCTTATATCGTAAAGAAGTAAATTTAAAAATTCAATAACTTAACTGCAAAAGCTAAGTTCTAGCGTTAAGTAATTATTTATTTAGTTTAGTGTCACAGCGACGGGAAGTTTTGGTTACAGCGCAGTAACACACGCAAGTGAAGTTCTGTTCCACAGCATGATTTGAGGCCACCAAATTCCCGTGTCATGGATACAAACAATGTGCGAATGGATGCTGAGGCTGCAAACATGTTCGTATGTCATGCTTCTTCATAAATATGAAGCCAATTACATGTGCACGGCAGCGAGCAAAATTATAAGGGTCATGCTGGGGACTATTAGAACACTGAAGGCATAACGGGAACGTTAGCTGTGAAAATGTATATTAAATATTATGTAGTGAATTATGTCTATATTTATTTAGAAATTCATTTAAATTTAATATGTGATTAAAATCATTATTGGCAACTTGTGAAGCACGGATGGTAAAAATATTGAAGCAACGAAGATGAAAGCAATTTTTAAACCAAACAAAACATTCATTTTTGTCGGTGGATTATTTGCTGCCATTTACTTTCAAGAAGGTTGTGATATATTTCTTTGCAGGAATCATTTAAGGTTTCGCTTTTTTCAAAAGAGATTTTAATCTTTTCATTTTTCAAACACTCCGACAGTTCCTAAGCATTTCTTGGATTTCTGGCCTTTGATCTTCTATTCAACATCTTCCAGACAAGCTCTGTTGAGCTACGCTCTGGGCTCTGAACAGGCCAATCCATTACAGTCTCATTGATTAGAAGAACTGGTTTAGCAGACTCTGCCATGCGACCAGGAACGTTATCGTGCATTAAAACTGCACTTCAATTACTTCAAATTCTCAGAGTTGCTAAAATGTTATTCGTTAGCAGCTGCTTGTACATATCAGCGTTTAATTTACCAAGTAACGTTACAAAAAAGTTCCATACCTACACCTGAAACCATTTAAAAAACAAAACATTACAGTCTCCCAACAAATCACTTCATTTCCAGCAGTGAGGGGACATATTTCCTCACTCTGCGGCGAACAAACCTTTAACAGTCTGATTTAAACATGCCAAATTTTGATTCATCACTGAAATAAACGCATTCCCACAGACCGTTAGTCCACGTGACATGTTCATTTGCAATTTTTCACATATGAACAGCCTAAGAGGAAGTACTCAACGAGACAAATTAATTTCATTCACAGTGTGGGACAAGGTATGTCTTCAATTTTTCATTAATACTTAACTCATCATCAGCTTCTGGCGAAAAAGCTATCGATGTTGCATATAGACTAATCCTTGTGGACCCTTCCACTAATTTTTCCGTCCACTCCTTTGGCTGTATTCGTAGGTCTACCTGTAGACCTCGTTGCTTCGCATTAATCAGTATTTTGATCAATTGTAACTAAACTATGAACCGTGCTTCTAGATTTATTAAAACAACATTGTGAATAGTCCAAGAATTAGCGAGGAGCTATGGAAAGCTTAAAAGAAGAATTTAAAAAGGATTTCTGCTGAAAAATACAAAACTTCAATGCACTCCTGCAGTAAAAGATGTTTAAGTGTCGTTGAAAGTGAGGGACGATATGCTGAGCCTCTATTGATAAAAGTGCATGGTTCTCTTTTTTGTTTCGAAAGGAATATTTTTTTCTTCATAATTCTGATCATTTTGAGCACCCATATTTCTGAAGTAGTCAATGAAACGAATGATAACTCTTCCAAATATGGTGCATTGATCAATAGACTTGACATACTACGCTTACTAAATTTTAACAAATCAAAACTTACTGCTACATTTTGAAAAAAGTTTCTTTGAGTTTTGTTAGATTAGCATCACTATTCAGACCCCTTCACTCGTTGTCTTACACCGGTACAATCCGTACACGAGTTAGACATCTCCAGAGAAACTTGTTTGGCTGTTATAGCCCCAGCTGCAGGGGGACTGCCGCGGAGCTAGATCATATACGGGGTGTCCCAGAAAAAAGGAAACCCATTTTCAAATTAGTTTACT
>VOMN01075982.1:0-16185 GCA_014899125.1 Orchestia grillus
TTTTCCAAGAAGACTGCGTGTGATCTGTTTGATAAGTACAGTGCAATGAATTTCTTTTTTCTCTTTCACAGTTTTTTCACCATTTTTTATGAGCAGTGCCGCCGCTCGAAAGCTCTAAAGTGTTTCATAAGAAAATAAAAATTAAAACCGAGAAGATTTTATGTACTGTCTCTAGTTTATTTTCAAAGACTGCTGTTTTCTTGCCAGGATTGCTTTACAAACTTAACAGTGCGCCACCAGTACCGCTTCTTGCCATTGCGCACTATAATCAATATTCACATGGCGTCCTTTGAAATCTTGGGCATCCTCAATCCATGTATTCCCCGACATGAATACCATTAACAGTCGTCCCCAGCCCTAACATCAATCACAACCCCCAGCACAGACATCATCAACAATACCAAGTATAGACATAATCAACTATACCAACTATAGACATCATCAACTATACCAATTATAGACATCGTCAACTATACCAACTACAAACACCTTCAGCAATTCTCGCTCTAACTTCATTCACAATCCCCACCGTAACATCCTCCATCACCAGTCTCTTGCATGTATAGACACCATCAACAATCACAGGCACATTTACTGTTAACAATCTCCAGCGTAGATGCCATTGTAACTCACAATAATAGATATCATCAGCCATCCTTAACGTGCGCACCATCAGCAATCTTTAGCGTAGACACTACTAACAATCACAAACACACACACCATTAACAATCCTCTCATAGGCACAATTAACAATTCAAAACATACGAGCAGACTTCATCAACAATATTCAAAAAGACAATTAAGGATTCTTTCAGTGTACTAGCCATCACTCCTCCCTATTTTTTGCAGCAATATTTACATCAGTTGACCTTCTTTCTGAGATAGTAGATTTTCCAAAACTACTTTGTGCGAAACCCTCGACAAATGGCTTCTGTCCAACAATGCGATGCCTAATTTTATGCAGACCTGACTCAATTATCCTAATTTATGCCTTATTTTTGCAGACCTGACTCTATTTATCCTAATTTAGGCCGAATTTATTCAGACCTGACTCAATTCATCCTAATTTAGGCCTAATTTATTCAGACCTGAATCAATTCATCCTAATTTATGTCTAATTTATGCAGGCTTGACTCAACTTATCAGTAAAGATCACCGAAAAATTAAAATGTGCACACGTAAACAGTGCAATAACACAGGAACGACGCACAATTACATGAAATGTACTCCATACATATACTGGATACACGATCGCGTAAAAATGTCAATATACAAGTGCGAAACAGTATAATAATGCGAACACTGCCCACGTGTACGGGGAGTCTGGCCCGTCAGCTCCTGCGCACTTGAAATGCGTGGTCAAAACGGGTGTGTCGAGGGGATCCGCGTGATTACTAGCGACTCAATCGAGCTTCATTAAGAGCAATTACTTTTTTGTCTTCTCGCCATAGGGAACCATACAAAGATACCCGTTGAATTGGATTTAATTGGTTGTTTATTGGATCATTAGACTTGGTTTAGTTCGTCATCCTCTCATAAAGGCTTAACACAAACCTTATCAAACGCAAGCGTGCTCTTATCTTTGATTGCTTGTAATCGTGTTCTTTAAACTGAATTATAATCCTGAAAGTTGCTTTACTTATGAATACTACAGTTGAATTAGGGGAGGCAATGACCACTCTCATTCAAAAACGCCTGTAGCTCCCCTGTAAATATCCCTGTAATTATACTGTGCTCCCAATGGATAATTATTTCATTCCCACGAATAACACATTTAATGCGTAAAATTATTTCGACAACCTTTAAAAGCACGAAAAACACATTGACTCTGTAAAATCAATGATACATCGTACCTCACTATCATGAATGCATATTTTTTATTTATGTTGAGTTTGGCGAAAACTTGTGCAACAAACGCGCACAATGATGTTCATAGTGGTGAACTTGTAAAACAAATCATGCGTTGTTCATTAATAAACAAAGAATGATTGAACTGTGGTAAGATTTTTGGCTAAACCGTATACTTGCACATGCTCATGTACAGCTGTTTTTATCATAATGATGACGATAAGTGTTATGGTTAGCAGCACAAATAAGGAAATAACTAAAGGCAATATTCCCGGTTTCTCTGAACGCAAAACATCATCAAAATGGACTGGAATTCACACACACATGTAAGCACGTTTTATTTTTTTCAGCCACAGGTTAGAACAAGATTAAAATATTCGTAATGGAAAATTACTTTTTACCTGTTTGTAATCTTCTCGCCGCGACTGATTTACTTGAATGCTAAGATTTGGTCCCCCTGTAACGTTCGTCTTCTTCTTTCGAAACAAAGAATTGATCACTGAATTGAATTAATCATTTGTCTCTCTCATGTGAGTTAAAGAATTAAGATCATGGTATTGTATTTCTCCGTTGTGTGTGAACGTAGTAATAACATTACGACTTGAACAAAGTTAGAACTCTTGAGAGAATGTGCTATTATTATAGGAATTTTTCCACAACATAACTTGGTTAGTCGTGCAAGAATGAGCTCCCACTACACATGCATCGCAGTAATCGCAGCACGATAACCGGGACGTGCTCGTGCATAGCATTAATCGCCGCACGATAATTGGGACGATGTTAACAAGGGACGTGAACACCATGTTCTATTCAGGGGACGATAGTGAACTGGGTTCTTTGTAAACAAAATTTCCCAAAAATCCCACGCATGTTTAACCGTTCAGTGCACCACCTTTTATACAGGCTGAAAAAAGACAACTTCTATTTAATTCCAATCTAAGGAGGTTTTATTTTAGGGAGTATGGCATAACTCGAGGAACAGTTAAAATTAACATGGCGCGCCCTCACACCTGTACGTCTTGTACAATACGTTGAGACGTTCTCAGTACGGAGGCTGGCTCCCCTTGATGAGACGTTCTCAGTACGGAGGCTGGCTCCCCTTGAACATGCGCGTCGCGTGCCACAGCCGTTGAATTTTGCTGCGTGCTGGAGACAGTCCACCTCCTCCGCATGCGTGTCACGTCTCTCTTTTCTTCTTTGTGTAGAAGTTATACGCGCTTCGTTGTAAATAACGCACGTATCTTTAGAAATTCTCGTGCATTCTGATGCTTCTGAGCTCGTGTGATGTGTGTAGAAGAGTATTCTCGTAATTATCCAAGTGCACATCCCTTATACGTCATTCCGTCTGTTCGGTGAAATGTTTTAAAAATGGCCTTTTGTTTTTGTCCTGATTTAAGAAAGAATGAATGAAATGTCTGATGAATTCAAAGAGCAATGAATGTTACGACATGAAGGCACTGATTGCGGTTTGGTCGGGTGTTGTTCAAAAAATCTGTAAATTTTTTATAAGAATTCTACGTTTTTTTTTATAAAAATTCTACGTTGCTGTAGAGTACTGGTTAATGAACGAATCGTTTTTCCTTCTCAGTCTTCAATGAACCGTCGAAACTATGTCATCTCCGTAGAATCTTGCAGATTTATGAGGGGAGAAAATAGGATGTTTCTTACCTTTTCAAATTTCGAAGACTTTCATCGGTAATGTTCATGATGAAAAAACTACTGTTAGCTCTCTTCTTGATATAGTTTTGTATAACTTACATCAATGAATTGATTAAAAAAAGAAAACGAATTATAAAATAAAAATACAACTTATTCATTCGTAAGTAGAAATTCAATTATCGAATTCTGTAAAAGCACACACCTTAATTAATAATAATTGTTGGCTGCGTTGTGGGTCTCCGCTCCCTTATCAGCACCTCACAGGATAATATCTCTGTGCGCCGGCCTGATTAGCGGCAGCGTCGTAGTCAGGCTACTGAATACCGTATTGGACACGAATGGGATCTAAAAGAAATTAAATCTTTTGTTTGACGGAATTCTGTATGACTGTATTTTACTTAACGTAGCTGGGTTATGCACGCTTGATTTTAAAGATGATGAGGTACATTCGTGACTCATTACATGTACAGTAACTGACCCTTGCGTTGATGTGTAAATAGGATACCTAATTGTGAGGTGCAAAAGTAATTGACGCTTGTAATTTGGAAACCACACTTTAATAGGACGCTTTACTATTTGGTATCCTATTTACTCATCAACGCAAGGGTCAGTTACTGCTGAGACACCCTTTATCTCTAGAAAAACACCACTGATTTAAAATGTATATACTCATTTTCTACATTTATGATGGGTCACGCGATTTGCTGGTGTTAAAATTAGCGGTTTGAACAAGACAAAGTTACTCTTCTTTCATGTTCCTAGGTTTAAACAATGCTTTATCATTTCTTCGTAACTAACCAATTGAAAATAAAATTGTCATTCCTGAATTTTGTCTAAAAGGTGAACCGGTTGAATTATCAAATTAATTTTTCTTCAATGTGATACCAGTGATGAGTAAAATATATCCCAGCTATTATAGTAACAGCTATCGTGTATTTATGATTATGTACATATTTATTTGTATTAGTATAAGTAGGAAATATTTTTTATTTTTGTGGGTACCACTTTTTCCGTGCCATCTGGGAGAACATCAATGCGAGCGGCGCTGACACGCGGCAGTGTCGTTGACAGGATACTGAATTTCGTGTCGTAAATTGATGTAATCTAAAGGAAGCTAAATCTCTTAGTAATGGAATACGACATAGCGTTATTTTGGTTAACATAGTTAGTTCATGAATATTTAACTTCAAGAGACACGACAGTAGCAGCTACACCGAGATAATCCATCCGTCCATTTTAATTATCAACCATGATGAATCCCGCCATTTTTTCAGGGAACGTATACTTGCATAAATATAACCCAAAAGCAAAGTTTCGTAAAAATAATAAGCATTTTCTATTGTTTTTCAATGAATAAAGTTAGGAAATATCGCGTCATTGCCAGAAAAAAAAATCATGTTATTTACATGACCTAATTTAGGGTTTCTAGAACATTCTAGTGCCCTCCGCGGCACTCCTGGCTCACTCTGGGTCCTCACCTGACAATGGCTTAAGGCAATTCATAGTTTATGCAACTTTAAGTTTATTTATTAAAGACCAAATTATTGCGTTTCTGTCACCTTCACATATGTTTCTTGCTGAGTGCTGCCAAACGCAGCGTAGGGCGAGAAGCTTGCCTCAGTTCAGAGGCCGTGCAGGTAATAAACACAGGTAGATCACAGGTAGATCACAGGTAGATCACAGGTAGATCCTACGAGTCTTATCGCCCTGCTCACACGCCTCTCGCAGCGGTGCCCGTAATCGGCCGCGTAGACCGAGGCTTCAAAACCAACCGACCGGCCGATTTTCCGATACAGGCTTGTAATTTGGAGAGCCGTGGCGAGCAGCGGAGGCCACCGTCCGCTGCTATTTACGCCAGGCCCCAATACCTGATGGGATCTCGACCGAGCCTCTTCTGCTGGTCTGAATTCTGCACGAATGAGGCGTGAGCTCGGCCAGCGCCGACTGCGCTGCTGCTCAAACTAAAACTTGAAATATTCCAACGCCCTTGTTTACTAATTGGTTTCAGTTTCAGCGGTCGTTAATGAACGGTGTAAATGGAAATCAAGTGAGACAGTGTTAATCCCAGGATGTAAACGCTGTGCCCGTTTTTGAGACAAGGAGTTCGTTTGGGTTTTCGAATTTTATCACTTCGACCGCGCGGAAATTGAAGAGAATGATTACAGGAATCGTATCATTTTTTATACCATTTTCTCAATTGTCACCGCATTCTAAATTGTATCTGTTTGACCGTGTAAAATTTCAGAATGATTTGAGGATACGCGTAATTTCCGATGGCTAGTTTTTAGTTCTTTGAACGTACCTAATGAGGGGTGGTGACTAGCTCAACACCGATGCCGCTCAAAATTGCTGTATCTTTGAAACAAGAGGAAGCTCATCGGGCATATCTCGCACCAAAGATTCAGTGATTATATTTATTGTTCGTAATTGAATGTCGTCAATTCCTTAATGTCAGTTAACTGCAGAAGACAGACTCATTACGTGATTATTGTTCGTAATTAAATATTTTCCTAATGTTACAAAAGTACTTAAATATTTCAAATCTTTCTTCACACAAACCTAGGGTACGAAGGCAGTTATTTGTCGGTTCGAGTCTCACAAGACTTCATGGTAGCAAAACTGCTGACACAGACCCCCAGCTCTTCGGGTTTCAGAGGGGAGGGGAAGGGACGTAGAGAGGGGGTAGGGAGGGGTAACTAAAACCTTATCAACTAACCACGCTTTCCAGTAATGGGCAACTTCACGAGGGTTATGTACTGCATCCTGCGGCGCAGAAATAGCCTCTAACGTGCCCCGCCTGTGTCAGCATTATGACAACGTCATCATGAACACGCCCCCCACGCTCTCCAGACCTGTCCACTGCTCGACCTGCTCTACGCTCCCCCAGATGGGCGTTCAGTTCATTTGGAGTCCGACTTGGGTTGTTGTTAACGTGTTTTGTATGAGATCTTGTTGGTATTGAGCTGCTTAGAGTCCGACCTGCACGTGCTCAGCCTCTTTTACGGGACCGATTTTGCCTCTCATTTGGGCTGAGCTAATTTTGTGACCGGTCTGTTAGGAAGCAGAGTTCAGCCTTTTTTGGAATTTAAAACAGTAATTTGTTGACCCAGGGGAGCTATGAAAGAGTGAACTCATGAGAACTATTTGAGATGCTTCACACCACCCATTTGGGTTGCAATAGTCCTGCACACCACCCATTTGGGTTGCATTAGTCCTACTCACCACCCATTTGGGTTGCATTAGTCCTACAAAACTCGTTAAGGCCAATATTTCCATCCACACACAACACATTCATACACATTTGGAGTTTAACAACTTTTTGTCAGCGTGAATTTATAAATCCGCTCTCGTATTAATTCTGCTGGAATTTCACAACAAGCAAATGCAGCCTTGTTGCGTATGCACGTAAGGCTGCAGCTCGGCTTTCGTACACAGCTAAATGCAGCCTAATCACACGTCCGGTCTCCCTCGCCGTGCATCGCCGTCGCCCGCGGGGCAGATCTGTTAATTTAATTCATGTTAATTGGCCTCCAAGAGGGCGTGCTTTGAGGCACGCTGAAGTTATTCACAGGAATCTAACGAAAAATATACCCGTACTCAAGGAATTGACGTTTTTGAAAGTTTGCTCATGGGGTTCCGGGATTTTCAAAACATTCTATATGTCGTAAGAACGATCGATGTTTTGCGAAAACGTTCGATTTGTCTTCCGAGGGTTTGACAGTCCTGAAAACGTTTTATAGTTAGGAAAACGGTCGTTGTGTCTTGAGGCGACCGATATCGATTTTATTATTATCGTTATCTCGTAAAAAAGCTTAATTTCGGGACTTGAACTTATTTCAGAGCGTCCCACGCTAGCGTCCAGCCTGCCTTCTCTAAATGCCGACCTTCTCGGAGATTCTGAGGGCACAGTACAGTGGGTCCTTATGTTAAGCTTGAATTTATTCATTTGGTGTTAATTTGAGACCTAGTAAGCCCTGAAGGGCGCCACAGATTAAAGGTGCTAATTAATTCTGACTCCGACAGCTCAGGTTTGGTCTCCATGCATCGCTTTCAGGGGTGCTGCTCAGAGCCGTGCTGACTTGGTGCAGCACTGTGCAGCACTGGGAAGCACTGGGCAGCACTGTGCAGCACTGGGCAGCACTGGGAAGCACTGGGCAGCACTGTGCAGCACTGGGCAGCACTGGGAAGCACTGGGCAGCACTGGGCAGCACTAGGCAGCACTGGGCAGCACTGTGCAGCACTGGGAAGCACTGGGCAGCAATGTGCAGCATTGGGCAGCACTGGGCAGCAATGTACAGCACTGGGCAGCACTGGGCAGCACTGTGCAGTACTGAACAGCAATATGTTGTTTTAGAAGTATTTCTTCAACAATACTTAGCATTGAACAAAGCTCAGCAGCATTTTGCTATATTATATGTATAACAATAAACAATATCACACACATTAAGGAATATTACACTGTGTTATGTAATACCATATTTCACGCTAGCCTCTGGGACCCAGTATGCGGACCATCAATATGCAAATTACTTTCCTATCTGCCGTGCTAGGCCTCTTCGGGGCCCTCCTGGTCCGAATATGGACGGATTTCGCTGGATGTTACAGAGCCAATGTTCAGCTCGAGCCGATACAGCGCGGGCTGTTTTACAAAACTTAAGCGGTGTTTGTGTGCTGCGTGGAGGAAGATAATCCTGTTGCTGAGCTTTTATATTCAGATTTTGTAAATCTGTGGTTGTGAGCCTCTCAATTAACATTTAAGGTCAATTCGTGAGGAAATAGAGGGGAATTCGTCGCACGATGTACCCTGCGGAGGTTGTGGGCAAATTTATTTTTGATTTTCCATACTTGTAAGAATCGCTGTTGATGTCAATCACTGAAGAGAATCTAATTTTGTAATTGTTTTTCGAATGCTTCGGAATGTTCTA
The DNA here is from genome assembly GCA_014899125.1 of Orchestia grillus. NCBI lineage: Eukaryota > Metazoa > Arthropoda > Malacostraca > Amphipoda > Talitridae > Orchestia > Orchestia grillus. The sequence continues at coordinate 8,433 of VOMN01075982.1, forward strand.
TTGTTTTTTGGCCTTTCTCCATCCCAAAAGGCGGTCAACTTATTTATATTCTTAGAGTAGTAGTAGTAGTAGTAGTAGTAAAAGGACACTAACGGTTGTTTTTAATAAGGAAATTCTTCTACATGAGTGGAACCTATTATGGAAGATAATTTGCAAATCGTTGCCATTCATGCAGCTTCTCCAGTCACATAGGCTTCTGAATTTAATTTAGAGTTCGTATTTTTAATCCTTCAAAACATGCGTTTATTCAACGTTTATTCACCAAATACAAGTATAAACAGCGAACACGCACACAAAGAACCACCAAAAAATATGAACGATCCGCCAAAATATGTGTTTATTAAAGGCAAATCCCGTTTTATGAAGAGCGCCTGCAGTTCAAATGCCGTAGCACGCGGCCTAATCTGACAGATCAAACGTACAGCGAACAAAGCATCATCGCTCACTGATTGGCAAGTTCTATACAGCGTGTCCACCAACTTTTCTGTGACGAATAGTCCGCTTCAGTGGCTGTGATCATTGATTTAGGGCAGGCCTGCGAAAATCAGGGCCAATTTTGTGGATATGATAACACGGCGTGCGACTCTACAATTAAATCCGATGCCGGTCCGCCGGTCGCAAGCCTCAGTAATGGGGCAAAGTGGGACGGTTTCCTGTGCATTAATTAGGGACTCCCATTGTATGCGGGGCGGCGGGCTCTGAAATTCTGACGCGTGCCCCTACGTTTTCTTCACAGCCGCCAGCAGTGAATCACTTAAAATCAAATGAGCTCGAATCTCAGTCCGGACTTCAGTATGCTCATCAACTTGGGCGAGAGATAAACTTGTATTTTCCCAAGAGACGGAAGAGAATCGCTGAATTCCAGTCTAGCTAATTTACTAGCGCCTTTATCCATAGTTATCTAAAATTATCTGAGGGTTTGGCAGCCCCAGCTCAGCTAGCGTCGCCACCGGGTAGTTGATTATCGAAAAGTTAGACGGGTTGAGCTGTTCGAGGAGGGTGGGGAGGGGGTAAATTTCCGGAATATTTTATTTCTCGTCAATTCGAGCAACAATGGCGTTTCGGTCGAGCCTTTTATGAGTGAATTCCGACTGACTGGACAGGCTGAGGATCGTGTGGCCAGTGAAGCCAATTTCATGTTCGTAATAATAATTTTTGAACTTCAACTGCATGAATTTCTCCTATGAACACCAATTAATTATAATCGAACGATAATGGCAGGAATCTAATTATCTCGAGTGGTTTGAATAGCTTGATTTATGAACTTGGTTAAATTACTAATTATAACAGCTTTGGTTACTATGTTTAATATTCAACGATATCGTTTCTCCATCGCATGGTTAACGATATTCTATCATATTCTAACGGCGATATCCATGACTTAAAATACGAATAAATTGAATATGAGAAAAAGAGCCACAATTCATAGAAATTTCAAGACGGCGTCGTTATCACAGGCGTTACAATGGCATCGAATGAACCAAAAACACGTACAGAAAACCCTTCGATCAGCTTAAAAAGATGTTTATTTTGTACGAAAGAAATGCGTCACTGGAAGTCCGAATACGCTCGAATACTTGCAACTGCACGAGTGTTCACCAGCAGCTGAGGTGCCGAACATAGTGTGCCAAAGAAAATTTGCTATGCTGTCTTTGTAAGTATCTTCAAAAAAAGTGTTCTTTATAGTATCAGTTTTAGAAAAAGTCAGGTAAAACAGGAGTAATTGACTAGTAATCACGTTATTAACATAGGTACTGGCCAGTTATAAATACGTTCGAGCTTCATTGCAATTGGCAAACCAAGGGCACTTCGTATTATATATCTACTATACATCATATTATATATCCAACCAAGGGCACTTCTTATAATATCTGCCAGAAGGTAACTTGATCTGCCGGCGCTTGGCAGGGCTAAGCCGCGCTAGTTGCTCTAGTGAGGCTGTCTCGGTCGAGCCTCTCAAAACAAATGAAAGTTTACTTCTTGTTAATACGAAAATATCGCAATTATGGAGGTATCTGTTGCGGTGTTTTTTCGGAACGGTTTTATTTTGCGAAAACCGAAGGCATGATGAATGCTACTCATTCAATGTCTCATTTACGGGGGTTGGATAGTTAACGGTAACAGACTAGGAAAAAAAAATATCTGGCAATTTCCGTTACTTAGTGATAAAGTGAGGTTAATGAAGTGAGATCTTTACTGATCTCTTTCTCAGATGAATCAAGTGACATGAATAAAGAGATATAATTGAGGGAGATGAGAAAAGTGAGATGAAAAGTGGGATAAATTGAGTGAGATGAGTAAAGTTGGATGAATTTGGTGAGATGAATAAGGGAGATGAACCGATCACTTGTTACAGACTGGTACATTTCTTAACAGGAAGGAAGAACTGGAGAACAATGCTTGTGGATTACCTGTGTGTATATATGTAAGTGTGATTCCAACAAGCGGTCCTGTGTTGGAAGCTCAGCACTCCAACCGTCCATACGGCACAGCACTCCAACCGTCCATACGGCACAGCACTCCAACTGCCCATACGGCACAGCACTCCAACCGTCCATACGGCACAGCACTCCAACCGTCCATACGGCACAGCCAGCAGGTGTTGCAGACACGATTGGCTCTTCTAATTACTCAGCAATTCGTGATCACTGCAACAGTTGGCAGCATCCCTTCAGTAATTCTAACGTTTCAAAACTTTGCCGTGCACAAAATGAACCGAATCTCTGAATTTTAAAATCGCTATTCGTATATACGGAGCGTCCAGTATGGCATAGCGATCAAAAGTCTATAAAGTTGCGCATTTCCCCAACATCCTAACCCGGGGGCGTGTGTGTTGGATGTTTGTGTGTGTTTGTTATCTGTACGTGCGTGTGTGTGTGTGAGTTTGTGTGCGTGTGTGTGAGTGTGGCGTAAAATGTGAGGGGTTGAATTTGAAAATAATATTTTAAATTTTTCGGCTTTTAGAGACTACTTTGTGTTTTTACTTTTAGGGTCTTCCAGATCAAAGTTTGGCTGTTTTATAATTTTTCTTTTCTCTTATTATTTTTCCAGATCTGATGTTGGAATCATTGACTTCCGAATCATAGCAAATTTTATGAAAGTCTTACATGACTGTGTAAGCTCTCTTTGTCGCTCTGAAGTGAGGCCAGGGGAATTCTGCGAGGCAGTCAATAATCATTCAGAGGTGCACAGATCATGGACACTAACGCTGAGGGAGGCGATAATTAACTGGGGGGAGACGATAATCAACTGGGGGGCAATTATTGATAGAGGGCGGCGAAAATACTCTGAGGGAGGAGGTAATCAACTGAGGGCGGCGGTAATCAACTGAGGGAGGCAATAACCCTCTGACGCGTAACCCTGCAACAAGGATGACGCGTAACCATGCAACAAGGATGACGCGTAACCATGCAACAAGGACATCAACGCACAAGTGCCACTACCGGTGTGTTCTGGAATGCTACGGAAGTTGAGGCCTAAAATAGTCGAGAATAAAGTCTCAATCTGCACCAAGCGTTCCAGCACGAACAGGTTACAGGAACACCAAGTCTGGGGGCCGCGTGGGTCCGGCGGTCGTGCCCCTGCATACCGCTTACACTTGCATGAGCCTCACACCTACTCCGTGAAGGCGCCCATACTCCGAGCTCATCGGCACGAAAATGTTCTCGGGGAAATGTTCGCGGATGAATGTTCTCAAGAAAATGTTCCCGAGGAAATGTTCCCGAACTGATCGACGGGAAAATGTTCACGAGGAAAATGTTCCTGAGGAAGTGTTCCTGAGGAAGTGTTCCTAAGAAAATGTTCCTGAGGAATTTTTCCCGAGAGAGTGTTCCCCGAGAAAGTGTTCCCTAGAAAGGGTTCCTGAGTATATATTTCCGATTAAATGTTCCCAAGTGAATGTTCCTGAACTACTAGATAGGAAAATGTTCCCGAAAATTTGTATTCAGTTCATAACAGCTGTAGCGCTAAGAATTTCGGAATAAAGATATACGAACAGATGTGATGTAAAGAATTAATATTTTGTCAGGCGAAGAAATGCATCTTCGCTGTGAGAGATGAAATAATCTACGCTCCAAAGGTATGTTCTCGTACAATTCACGCAGGTCGGGAAACTCCAAGTGAAATGTAATGTAATTGCAGTCTAAACTTACGAAATCTTATGAATTTATTACTTAGCGAACATTTGATAAAAATTCTTCAGCAGGTAGCTCTAGATGCTTCAAAATACAGGGTGCCATAAGCAGGCGTTGACAGACTTTGAATGATCTCGAACTATGAGTACTTATTGAACATATATGTATATGAATTTACTAATAAAATATTTATAAATTATATACTGAATATAAACACATCGTAACACAGACCAACAAATATGCACTTGAATGCAGTGTGTCATAAACAGAGAAACGGAACCAACGATCTTTAGCAAGCCCTCGACAAAACATTGAACTGCTTTAAACTTCTATACGACACCATACAGATAGTGTAAGAAACTCAACAGTCCGTTCGTGATGTGGAATCCAGATCTAAAAACTAAACATCGCTAATAAGCCGTCAAGATTCTCACACTTACCCATCTGTGGGGCGCTGCACCGAAATGTTAACGCCATGCTGTGTGCTGAGTACCGTGGGACTTTATTTTCACAGTATGCAACGCACGAAATGTACGAAAGTTTGTACGAAAGTTTGGTGCGTTCAGGCCTACCTGGACGTGCGTGAGCACCAGCCTTTGGCTAGGTTGCTTTATTCTACGGCATGCCAGGTGGTTGCCTGCACCGCTGAATATCCATGTTTATGTATACAACCACGTGTGCATTGTGTACACAGCGGTAGCACAGTGTACACAGGGGCAGCTGTACGCAGCAATACAAGTCAACTGTGTTTTTACAAGTGTTTTTGGGTGAGGTTATGTCGACTTCGAAAATGGTGACCTTACGAAAGAGTCAACTTTGGAAACGGTGTAGTTTTGAAATGGTGAACTATTCAAATGGTAAGGTTTTGGAATAATGACCTTCTGAAATAGTCGACTTCCGAAGTACCAAACTTTTAAAATCCTGAACTTTTAGGCTAACGAACTTTTAAAACATTGTGAACTATTGAAATGGTGAACTTTTTGACTTAGAGAACCTTTGAATTGATAGAATTTTCGAACCAGTATTTTAGAAAGGGATCAAGATTTGAAGTTAATGCAACGAAAAGCTAGAAATTTTTCGTATGCTTGACGCATATGTAACATAAGATAATTCGATTTTCGGATTTCATTCCTGAATATCATGTGCTTGGGTAGATGTTCTTAACACAGGTATTTTCGTTGGATTAAAACGCCGACGCTTTAATTCGACTCAATTTCGACCAAACAAAATTTCACACGCACACGCAGTGCAGTGGGCCAGCACGCGAACACGGGTCTGATGAGTGGGCAAACAGCGTTATAAACTTATTTCCTCGAGATGCTCCATTTCCCTCCTAAATCTCAAGTCAAATAACACATTTTTCTGTATCACTGATACGGACTGCCTTCTCTGACGCAGTCTCGCTGGTGACGAATACGAACCCGAGAATCTGGACCTGGAATTTTCTCGTTCCTAATTCTTCTGAATTTAGATACGTTATAAATCAGTAAATACACTATGGGTAATAATAAGATGGATAATAAGATCAGAAAATCGCAATTAGATTAATTTAGAATGGCACCCGCTGGTTTATGAAACGATGATTAATGATGTTACGAAGACGTTAGTTACATTGAATTAAAATAAAACTGAATGGTTTATGACATAAAATAATAAAAATATCAGGAAGAAAATGCTAATATACATGTATGTCTCCCTGATATTTTCATTATTCATGTTTGAATAGAACGACACTTGAATTAGTTCGATTTAGAATTAGAACGACAATATAATTTTTTAATTTAGAATTTTAGAATTTTTTACTCTCCATTAAAGTGAAACGTGGATTGAATTAGAATGGTACTCACCGCCCTATTATTTCATCAAGAATTTAGATTTTTTTACTTTATGTTAAAGTGAAATCTGAATAGAATTAGAATGGTACTCACCGCCCTATTATTTCACCAACCAAAACACAAGCAAGGTCCCAGTAGCACTAGGACAGACACTCACCATCAAGCAGAAGCAAGGAAGTCTCCCTCCATGCCAGGGGACATCAGAACAAGGCCAGGAGCGGAGGGAACGACTGGTTAGCAGAATAATTCATCTTCTTATGTCTCGATGCCAAGTCAATTCACGTGTGACACATTTTCTGGCTGCTTGAATGCAGCGGTCTATTTAATTAATCAACACGTTCCACTGATGCAAGATTATTCAAGCCCGGCACAAACGTTTCACTGATGCAAGATTATTCAAGGCCCGGCACAAACGTTCCACTGATACAAGATTATTCAAGGCCCGTTACAAACGTTCCACTGAATCAAGATTATTCAAGGCCGGGCACAAACGTTTCACTGAAGACCCTGATATTCGTTTCAAGATAGTTCCTCCAATCAAAGTGAGGAAGGCATTTGTTAATCTAGCAGTTGCGTATTACTACAATGTATTTTTTTAAGTTTCCATGAATTTTTCACTTGATTTTCATTGTGAAATTTTCTTGCATGGCACACTGAAATGTTTTTTTAACAAATCATTCAGAATTTTTCTTTGAGGTTAAAAGTAATTTGGAGTACGCTTCCACGTCACTACATTTGTATTTTCCTGAACGTTTTTCTTATTTCCTCACTCGTGCGGAGTATCTGTTGAAACCAATTCAAAACACACTTGGAAATGAGTCACTGAAGAACACCGGTCCAGAAATTGACACTCATCACAGAGTTTGATCCTCAGCATGAACAGAAAGTTTCTCACACCACTCCACCTCAAGAAACCTGAACACGAATCTAAACTAAAAAATCTAAACTAACTCTAAACACGAATCTAAAGAATCTAAGTCTAAAAAAATCTAAACACGAAATTAAAGACTCTGTTTTGTAGCTGGTAGTCCGAAGTAACTCCACGAACATATATGTTCAAGTGCCTGTAAATAGCAAAAAAATTTAGAAAATTGGTCAAAAATTATCTTGATTCTTAACAAAACTGAACGTGCAATTCCTACAAAGGTTCCCCCAATTAAGGCATACAGTCCAGTCCGACTTTCTTACCCGGTATTTTTTATGCGTCACCGCTGTTATGAAATTAGCCGTGGTGTATTTATACATGAGTATATTTTTATGATACTATACTCTATGATATTAGCCGTGGTGTATTTATACATTGTATATATTTGTGTCCTGAAATTTAATTGCAGAACTTCTCCTGAGAATTTATTTATTTATTTTCCCGAGCTTTCGATTTATTCTACACAACTCATTTTCAAGGGAACGAGATTTTAAAAACGTGATGTATGTTTTTGTTTTGTCTGTAGACCTGAATGACAGGAGGAGCTTCCCTCTGTGAACCGTCAGTCACTGAGCTCTGTCCAAGTGTTAACACCGCGGTGTTATTTTCAATTAATTCCTTAATTCCTTCTTACATTTCAGAGTTTCACTCTCTGTGTTCCAAGCCTTTAGAGTCAATATTTTATCTGATGTTCATTTCAGATTCTTCGTTGATAATGAGCTTAGATCTCAAAACGTTCAAACTTAGATCTTTTCAAGATTGCTGTTCTCACTTACTTCTATTTGTAAGATTATTGAGCTTCATGGTCTATTATCAGAAATAAAAGAAAAATATAACTTATACAAAATCAAGCCAAATAC
>VOMN01075986.1:0-22120 GCA_014899125.1 Orchestia grillus
CTTTCACTGCCACTACAACTACAACTATTGTGGAGCAGTTTTTACGACTTTGCCATTACGTAAATGCGAAGCGCAGTTCTTCCATGCTTTGTATTCGTAACGTAACGCAAATTTTTTACTGAAAATTCACTGAGTTTTGAAGGCTGGGAATTATTTTAACCCTTTATTAGCCTTTTTGCCACTAAATGTTTACGGCGCTATGGCTGCATTTAGTTTTGTACGAAAAACTATCTGCAGCCCTATGTGCCTGCGCGATACGGCCGCATTTAGCTTTTTACCAAAAAGCTAGCAGGACCCTTCTGAAACAGAACCATATGGTCCATCTAGAGGGTTGAAAAGACTGAGCTCATTTCTGAATTGACAGCTGAAAGTAAATTTCTTCAACTTCAGCGTCATTTTGGCCCTAATGGCTGCTCGTATATTTTTAAGAATGTTGTTCTCAAATGGTGTGCTAAGTTATGTACGGCTATTATCAATCGCAGTAATACGGCAGGAATATTTTAAAAAGTATGGGGAGATTAGGATATTCCCGTTCGACATAAACTCATTTATTTCGAAAATGTGCTTCATTCGTGGAAAAAATCTACAGCAATCTAAGAATACGAATAATGGAAGGTGAACTTATTTCATCCATTACCTGAATCATTGCACAATGCATTCGTGTGATGGTGCACTCTATACTCCGTCGGTTGTGAATGACTTTGTACAGCTTGTGCTGCTCATTTTCCAAAGTCCTCAGGCGTCGTGGAATTACGAGACTTCAAATGAACTTAATTCTTCAATAGGCTGAAAGATTGTGGGATTACCTCTCCTGAAAATAGACTAAAGAAGTCGATTGGATCGTCTCAAAGCAATAGCCTTGGCAGATCAGGACGATTTCCTCCACGGCCAATAGCACCAATAGCCTTAAAATTAAGAAACTTCTCAAGATAATCCTCAGTTACAACTTGCCTCTTTTTTTCCAAATGTCGAGCTGGAAGGCTGAGGAGGAGGGAGAGGAAGAGTTGGGATATCAGAGCAGAAGTGAGAAATTCCAGGTGGAGGAACCTTGACAGATTACTTCAATTTATTGGCTTCAACTGTTTATACTTGCCGAGTTTTTTTAAAGGTAATTCAGTATTTGGAGGGAATTAATTTCTTAAATTACGCAGAATGCTATTATATTTTTCAATATTTTTCTAGTACGTATTCATGCTCAGTATTTTAGCATACCTGCCCTGGCATGCTTAATAATGATATGATAGACGCTGACGTGTTTAATAATGTCGTACTGAAGACTGCCATGCTTAAAAATAAAATGCCAAAAAGTGAGAATCCTGACGCATCGTTGTGATCCAACCTTCAATATTTGAGCATTGATTTATTGTCAAATAAAGCTCAGTTCTCCGCTGTTTCCAGCCTGTGGGCGGGCTCCTATGCACATGAATGATGACGGCGTTTCAACAAGAGCTTAAGAATAAATCTGGACCATTATTTCCGGCCTAGAGTGTGATTAGAATCCATATCTTCATCACCATATGACCTGTGTGAAATCTGCACTCCGACGATCTGTATGAATATCCTATTAATTTGGAAGCAGTGTAAGTACATAGAAGAAATTTCTCAAAGTTAGAATTAAGTTTCGAGCGTTCCTATGATGAGAATTCAAGGAGAAAGAGTGTAAGAAGGGAAAGATCTTTACTATTGATCGGCTGCACGAAGGCGGCGGGATATTTTTGATGATTATTCAAGTCGTGCAGAGATTCAGGTGCTGCAGAACTCTTACTGATAAGCCCTTGACGGAACTTATTTTTGGACTTGCCTGATTAGGGCGGAATTAAGCAGGGCTCGCCAGCTTGGCCGGGCAGACTCGCCAAGATATGTTCCTTTGCTGAGCTCCTCGAGTGATTGTCTGCACTCGTGGGAATTTATTATGAAAACAAGCTCTTGAAACTTTGCTCCTTGTTAGAGTCCAGGTTGGGAAGAGTTTTTTACGGAGGCAAGAGATATATTTTATTTAAACAGGGCATGTTTTCTTCGACAGTTGAAAAATTTGAGAATGTTCTCTAGTTCGAAGCGTGCTATGTTAGGCTTTGCGAGGATTTGTGAGTGAATTAATTCCATTCTAATACAGGTAGCTTGTCGACTTCTCTAATTAAACAAAGATGAAGTTTCAGATAAGATTCTATGAATTGAAAAAATAGATATGATGCGGGAAGGCTTCAGTGCCGGCTGATTTTCATTATTTATTTAATCATAGTTAAAAGAAATTAACTCGGTCAAAAATACTAAAAGGGCACATTCAAGGAAAAGATTTAAAGTAAAACATAGAAATATTTTCAGCAGTGCGTTGGAGGTTAAATCGAAGGGAAGCATTTTTCCTCCAGGGATTTTGTGATGAAAGTTAATTCTGAAATCATTTCGTTTTTGCTGGTCTAAGACATAAATTTTGTAAAGCATAGTTTTTGAATGAAATATCTCAGAAATGGAATAACTCACAGTTTTTCTCACGTGTCAATGATGATTGCTAAGGGAGGACGTGGGTTTCTCTGCTGATCTAGTACTATGAAAACACATACTAATTAATTGATCAATTTATTCACTCACTAGTAAATTTATCTATGGAGTGGTGCGGAACTACAGGATGATCACTCAACGTAGTTATTGGAAAGACATTACTTTTTTAAGAAATTTGAACATCTCAGAGTAAGCCTTGCTTATTAGTGGGAGTGGTAGTTTGGATAAGGTATCTGTCATACGTAACATCCGAGTTCACTCTTATTCCTTTGTCACTAGTCGCTAAAGAAGCTTCATACGCTTAAAAAAACTACAAATATTACATGATGATTTGGATTTGAACCTTTTATTTGGTTAATTTGAGCAGCCACTACAGGGAAAGGAACTCAGAACAAAGTTATTGATTTTGAGAAGGGAGTTGAGTTGTGGTGACGGCGGCACCACACACAGCACGTCTGGCGCCGCTCGCCACAGCGACGCACGCTGCAATCTCGTGATAAGCCTAACCACAGCCTGCATCTCTCGCCCTCTGATAACGCTCCCGCTCACACTGATTGTTTCGATTTTTTCCTGGGTCCGTGTGTAAGCCTTCACGGAACTGTATCTGCACCCTCACGGAACTGTATCTGTGCCCTCACGGAACCGTTTATGCACCCTCACGGAATTGTTTCTGCACTCTCACGGAACTGTATCTGTACCCTCATGGAACTGTATCTGTACCCTCACGGAACTGTTTTTGCACCCTCACGGAATCGTTTCTGCACCCTCACGGAACCGTTTTTGCCCCCTCACGGAACCGTATCTGCACACTCACGGAACCGTTTCTGCACCCGCACGACACCGTGTCTAGGCCTTCACGATAGTTATGTATCGTCACGAAACTATTTCTACACTGGGCTCGTCTTCATTGTGCAAAGTAATTATTGGACAATATTTTGTTGTGCGTCTTTGCATATATATATGATTGCCACGTGTCGGGATGCCACGTGTCTAATTAAGTACATGAAACACGAAGGTAGATTTAACACTTTTGAGGTTGATGCTCAATTAAATGAACACAATTAAATTAAAAACCTGTAATACAGTGTCAGACGGAGGAAATTTATTTTGGTGACATTAATAGAGAACCTTAATATATTCTCATATACACTTCAGAGGACACATAAGGAGTCTTTACAAGAGAGGCAGATAGGAGCAGCACGGTGTGGTCTTCTGTTGTGTCCCTCCTATTTGATTATAGAATATTGTGTTACCACTAGACAACCTTACATCTAATATTCAAAAGACAACTTCCTGGTAGAAAAAAGAGAATTTTAGTAGCACACTGCAGCTTTGTACCTAATGTTCAAATTACAACCTCGTGGAGGAATAAAAAACAGTATATAGCCATACTACAGGTTACACCTTATAATAATATTCAATAGACAACCTTCTGCTATAACAATAACGAGTTCATTGCCATAATACGATGTTTCACCTTACAATATTCATTAGGCAAGTCGGTATTTCTACTCTCCAGATTTACATCAAAATTGATAAGCGGACCTAGGACAATTTTCGTACAGCACGGATGACTACGAACAAGCGTTTTCTTGCCTTGCATTTCAACACTTACATATTTATATTTTCAGTCCCCTCTCGCCTGTCAACCCGAAGTGCCCCTTACGATTGCAATTCATATAACTAAAGTACCATTGTACTCGTTACAATGATTTCTAGAAAAATTGTGAGTTTCAGGACTGTTCATGCAATATTTAAATTATTTGTCGCAATTTAGTTTTCTGGTGAATCAAGATTTACTATTTTGAATGGTTTTTGCATATATGCCCTATTTCAGCGTTCACTTTGATTGTACGAAAGAATAGAAAAATAAGAATATTATTTCTATTTTACATTTTAAATATAGAATTATACATTTCTGTTATCAGTTACATGAGTACGACAAGGTATAATCCAATGACAAAACAACTAAGACTTTTGATGGAGGTTATGAGGAAACATGCTTTCCTCCATTCTTCAACATCCTAATGAGACGTATGTCATATGCTGATGTCAATTGGGCTATCTCTGATGATTGAATTGGTCGATTAGTACTTTCAATGGCTTCCCATGGGTCTTCTAAGCTTGATTATTGCTTGCAATCAGCGTAAATCTTCCTCTTGACAATGGGCCATTAATTTTCTATGGGATTCAGTTCAGGACTGTTTGGAGGCCACACCATTTAAGTGTGCCCATCAAATCCATGGTATAACAGCCAATTGGTTGTGTTCTGCTATCTGTGTGTAGATGCATAATCCTATCGATGTATCAAAGACCTTTTTGTCATTATTGACTGATCATCCAACCAAGGAAGAAAAACGTCCTCCACGAGTTTACAATACGAATTTTACTTCGGTTTCAATCCCTTTGGTAGTGTGTAAGCAATTCACTTATTTCATTGAATTCCTGCCCAAAACCTGACTCTTTGACCACCTTGTTGTTTAAAAAAGCGCTTTCATGCCGAGCTACCATTCAGCAGCCAACCGTATAGCTACCCATCAGGACCACGGGAGTCATCAGTGAAAATTACGTTGCTGATATTGACCTTCATGTAATTCTGAGCCCATTCAACCCTTTCGGTTTTGTTTACGTCGTTCAATAGGGCATTTTGATGGGACCTTTCACTTTGGAAAGGGGATAGAGGATCCTACACCCGGCGGTTTTAGAAGCTTCTGGTGCACCAACCGTTTCAAGATGTTAGCGCTGGTAGAATGATGAGTTTTGAAAGTGTAAAACGTTGTTTTACGAATATCCTTTACACATAAATTTGGAAAATGTGCTCACTCTAGTGCCTTCCTATTTGTTTTCAACAGAAAACACAAATAGCATGACAGTAGAGCGATCGCGCTGTTACTTTTTGGATATTTCTAGTGCTAACACACCGGTTCCAAGCATGGAAGGAATTTTAGCGCGATCATCTTCTGTGAAACCAGATTTCTTGCCCGTTTTTAGTATTTATAGTCATTGTGCACCATCTAATGGGGTATTTGAAATACTAAAATATCACACACTCTGAAGAACATGCCAATTAAAAATAAACATATTTAACTGAACATACAATATCAGAGAATGAATTATTCTCTGTATAATGAACAAGATAGAACGTAAAGTAGAAAGCCTTAAAATGTAAAATAGATTTGAATGTTGTACAATGTACGAAACAGAATGCATTGGATATCATCACGAAATTAGTTTTGTAGATCCTCACGATAACGTTTCTAGACCTTCTCAATGCCATTTCTATACCCTCACGAAACTTTATCAATACCCTCACGAAACTTTATCAGCGCCCTCACGAAACTTTATCAACACCCTCACGAAACTTTATAAACACCCTCACGAAACTTTATCAACACCCTCACGAAACTTTATCAACACCCCCACGAAACTTTATCAACACCCTCACGAAACTTTATCAACACCCTCACGAAACTTTATCATCACCCTCACGATACTGCATATCTACACCCTTACGAAACTTTTTATTCACCCTCCCGTAACTTTTTCTACACCCTCGCGTTACTTTTTCTACGTTCCTACATTCCAACGAAATATTTTTCACATCATGAAATTTTTCTCCATGCTTACGAAACTTTTTCTATATTCGTACGAAATTTTTCTTCATTTTCACTAATCTGTTTCCGGACGCTCACGGTATAGATCTTAAGCTTTAACAAAAACGTTTCTACACTCTCACGATACAGATTCTACACTTTCACGATACATCTTCTACACTCTCACGATACAGATTCTACACTCTTACGATACACATTCTACACTCTTACGATACAGATTCTACACTATCACGATACATCTTCTACACTCTCACGATACAGCTTTTATACTCTCACGATACAGATTCTACACTATCACGATACATCTTCTATACTCTCACGATACAGCTTCCTCACTCTCACGATACTTGTTGTAGACGCTCATGATACACATTCTAAGCCTAGAAAAAGTGTTTGTGCTTCATCACGATACAAATGCTGGGCCCTCACGCAACCCTTCGTGGACCTTAACAATATTTAATCCAGACCCCCAGAAACCGTTTCACTACAGAACGAAACTGCTCACACAGAACGAAACTGCTCACAGGCCTAATGAAGAAGCCGTTTCACTACCCTCACGAAGCCGCTTACAGACAATGAAGAAACCGTTTCACTACCCTCACGAAACTGCTGACAGTCCAAATGAAGAAGCCGTTTCGAGTCACACAATTTAAAATCGTGACCGTCCGGAACATGTGTTTGGTCTCATGAAGTGTCCAGGAATAATACCACTGCGGGAATACGACTGGAAATAAACCAACCTAAATAAGATTTCAGTCTTTCACTGCGTACGCTAGCTCCTACATAATTATATTAAAAAGGCATCTGTTTCAAGCTTTAGTTCAGTATTTTGCGGAAAATTTGGTTCCTGTTTTATTTCAAGCAGTTCTTTGACGACTACAATGAGTATATTTTTCTAATGTTACGCTAAAAAAATCATTTTGGATCATTACTTCACGAGCCAAAATGTCGAATTCAAAAATTGTACCTTTGTTGCAATATTGATAATGATAAAGAGCAGTTTTTCATTGTTTTAATCCTTAGAACAACAAAAAAGAAAGTCTCCTTTTGAGTCCATCGCCGTTAACATTGTTGTCAATGAGACGACATAAGCAGCAAAATAAGCACGCAAACTCAGAAATCTACTTTATTTGTTCGTGAATTGATGGAATAAAATAAACTGAAATCATGTTTAGGCATTTGTGGCACTGTAGAAGACGTCAATGGCATTATAAGCGTAAAACGGGACTCATAATTACCAACGACAAGCAGAACCTAACGACAGCACATATTATCCCGTGTCTAGGGAGAGGATGGTCTAGAAAAAGCAATCCTTGGGAGTCTGCAAGTCATCGAACTTTAGGCGGACTTTTTGCGATGGAGGCGCAACAAACTGGAGCTTCCTTTTCTAAGAAATTAAGCTAAAAAATTACCTGAAGTAAGTGAACTCTTTCATCCAATAATGCCTGCTCCTACCCGCTTGCCCAAAACTTTGAGTTATCACCAACCACCGTGAAAAAACTTTTAAACGTTCCTATAATAGCTTCTAAAGCTACCGAAAAGTTTGGAACCAACTCGCCCTAAAATCCACGGCGATAGGACGCCGTGTTTTAGAATCTTTCTCTTCGTTCAACGGCAGAGACATTTCCAAGGAATAGCAGGACCAAATCATAAAAAAGAAACTTTCTAACTTGGAACGCGTTTTTGAAGCATAGAGCTTTGCAAGTTTCCATGTAGCTTTTTTGCGTCCCATAATAAATAGGGACGACTAGTTGAAGTAAAAAAAAATTGCCACAACAAAAATTGATTGTTCCAGCTTTCCCTAAACACCCAATTGCCAAATGTATAATCCATTCACATCGATCAATGAGCTCTGTGGGGCTCTACGTACTGAAAATACAGCTAAAAATTACCCGGAACTCGATTAATTGACATCTACATCAGCACACGTCTGCAAGCTCATCAGAAAGAACTTCAATCGGAATAATCACGCAGACCCATGCTTAAGTCGCCGCAGAATTGTCCTTTGCCCAAATAGCATATATTCAGGACCCATAACTTAGGCTCAACGCCCGCAATTGTTGCTCAGCTGGCGCGCTGTGAATCATTCATTCTGTATTTCTCGCACTGTGGTCTGCAATCATGCGTGCCAGAATGCGTCTGCTTTCCGAGCGCAGTCGTTTCTGAGTGTTGCAGAGCGCAGCTCGACTCCAGCGAGGGTGGGAGGTGGTCTATTGTGTGCAGGGCCTCTAATTCAGGGAGGGTGGGAGGTGGTCTATTGTGTGCAGGGCTTTTAATTCAGGGTGTGTCGTGTACAGTGTACAGTCAGCGGCTGCTGCAAGGTGTGTGGTGTACAGTGTAAGGTTGATGCAGGGTGTGTGGTACACAGTGTACGGCTATTGCAGAGTGTGTCGTGAACAGTGTACAGTCAGCGGCGGTTGCAAGGTGTGTGGTGCACAGTGTAAGGCTGATGCAGGGTGTGTGGTGTACAGTGTAAGTCTGCTGCAGGGTTTGGTGTACAGTGTACAGTATAAGGATACTGTAGAGTGTGTGATGAACAGTGTAAGGCTGCTGCATGGTGTAGTGTACAGTATACAGTGTAAGGATACTGCACGGAGTGTGATATACAGTGTACGGCTACTGCGTAGTGTGTGGTGTGCCGTGTTGCACACTTACCGCAGGGTGTTTCGAGGGCGAATTCGATTTGATCTGAGTATGTAGATCGTTGCCTCCTCGAGAAAATTTTTTGTGCTAACAAAATTTGAATTGAATACATTGAACACTTCCTTTTTCGCTACGCATGCATGGGAGATGATACCAAGCAGAAGCATGTAGAAGTGGTCCCAAAGGCTGCTGTCTGTCACGCTGATCTGAGGAGCCTCTCCAAAGAATGGAAGACGTCAATGCTGAACAGCAAAACCACAAAGGGCTTCGGTTAGGTCATGAAATCTTTGATCTTCTGGAGCGAGTTTGGAAATGCAGATGTTGAGCATCCACGGCGTGCTCTCCTCAAAGAAAGCTGCTTAGTCCAATATTTGTTGATTGATTCTGACCGAACGAAAATTTTCTTTAGAAAATATGTGACTCTTTAGCAGGGTTCCGTCTAAACAATAATAGTACTGATGATATTATTAATAACTTCTTTTACAAAATACACACTGAATTCGTAAATTTCCTTGGTAACTTGAGAGGATGAAAAGTGAAGGAACACTTTGGGCATCGAGAGCTATAATTAATTCTGCTCATATTACACTGAAAACATTTCTATGTTCCCGAAGAAGGTTCCGATCAATGGACATAACGTACAACTTGTGTTTTTGTGTAACAGATCTAGAAACAAAATTAAATCTTCTAAGCTACTCCAATTAACTTCCGTCTAGTTCTTGTGGTCAATAAGTTTTTAGATCTATTACATTTAGCACGTCAATTTAAAAATGTAAAATTTCTCAGTGACCGAGATGTTATAACAAAAGCAAGGAATCTTGAAATTATTCCAATAATTTAGTACGCATTATATTATCATTTCCATAAGTTTTGAATCTCGGCACACATGGGTAAACCAAGATCCTTTACAGGGCTTGAAGCGCATAAATAAATGATGGTTATTTGATGGCTGCAGAGCCTCAGTAGCCTTATTTTCAAGAAATATCTGGCGAGGTCTAATTTTACATTGATTCATTCCTTCGATCATCGTTGATGATATACCCTACATCAAACTCTTTTCTTGCAAATGTACCTGTAATGATGCACAATATTAAAATTTACATAAACAGGGCAAGTCTTCGTACTCGAATAGACTTTTTCAGAAGCATTGCCCCTAGAATATTCGATCTGAAGGCATCAAATTTTCTTTTTGAAGGCCTAGACTGCGGGTGCATATTTTATTCACAGACGCGAAAGGGACTCGGAATACAAAACATGGCACAGGTCTTGCAGCTTGGGAATTTTGGGTTCGCTTTCGTTTTTCTCGAAGTGGAGTTTCGAAAAATCCCTAGTTGTTTCTGAAGAGAGGCCAGCTAAAATTGGGCTTTGGTGGCTTTAAAGGAAGTGTTTGTATTACTAGGAATATTTTGTGTGAAACTTGATGGACGATAAATTATGTCTTATTTGCATGTTGCACGTAGAATTTCCAGTTCATATAGCATGTTTCGCAAATATAGTTCACGCAACTCAAAATGTCTTTGAATTCCTAGTATTTGCTCGTAAGATTCATTCATCGTACCGAATACTTATCAGTTTTGAGAGGATAGAATGGCTTCCATACTTGATCGAATTTGTCATTCCTTCGTATCCTAAAATCGTGTATCTCATTGAAAACTGAGGTCAGTGCAATTGTGTGTTACTGGTGAGGAATATCTTGCCAGTCTTTTGAAAACATTGTTAGTCAAACCAGAAATGAGGAAATATGTGCAAATGAAGAAGGTGTAAGGGCTCTTCGATGCTAAGTAAAATACAATAGAATGCCGTCACAAGAACGAGCCAAGAGAACCGTTCTTGGTCTTCCACCCGAGATCGATGCTGTCAGACACAAATCACGCACAGGCACCCGTGTGGAAGTAAAGTCGAATGGGTAAGGTAAGTCAAATGAACAATTGTGAACTATGGCCACTAATCACAGTAGAAGTAACGCAGAAAGCGAATCACGTCGCTTCCTGCCCGGTAATACGAGATATACAGCATTTCATGGGGTGCGGAAACTGTCCATCTTGATGAGAGGCAATTAATCTATGTATTCTTCTCTCCCTTTTGGTGAAATGAATAGATTTAGTTCCCTTCTTCTTAAGGGGCTACACATATTTGTAGGAGGCGTGCGAATACAACGTAATTTTTGATGTTGAAGAGAGTCATTCTTAATAAGAATGTTACGAATCACTGGTTCAGCAGGACTCGATTCTTCGTCTTTACTAGTCTAAAATTCTCTGTTTGTAAGCAGAGTCCAGCGAGGTGGTGTAAGGCTTTTTTAGAAATGCAGGTTTCGTTACCCTTCATGGGTTGATGTTTTCATGTTTTAAATTTCGAAGGAGTCCTACGCAGCTAGAAAAGGGGCTGTACACTTGCACCAGAGCGCTTGGGAATACGGTCAATGCATATAACATCATAAATGAGAGTTAGTCCATCAAATTCCCCATATTTGTGCCATGAATTTGCCAATCACGCTTCAGAAACTTAAGATTCAGTGCTGTTTAAAAGGATTCCAAAATTTCTGTGACAAAGGGTGGAAATTCTACGAAGAGGTGGTGTGGTGTGCCTTGTAGGCCGGTCTATCGATCTGGACGAGAGAAGTACGTACCTACCTGGCGAAGTTTGCTTGGACAGCATGACATAATTCGGTTACGACGAGATGGGCTCTCTGGAGCGCCTTGTTGGAGCTGGAGATGGAGAACACCACGTGTTCATGTCGATGCTCTTGTCTCCCTGGGTTAAGATCATGGCTGGTGTTAAGTAGGTATGAAGGCTCAATGCTCCCGATGGAAAAATTACATCCATATGCACTATTCTAATTTGTAAACAGTGTATGTGTTTAGTCGAATAATTGGAAGGAAAACTAGCTCAAACCTTATGGGACTTACTGAAAAGGATTAATCTCTCAATGCCTTCAAAAATGGAATACAACATAAAATAAAATAAAAAGTCAGCAATAAAACCGGGACTAGGGTGCTTACGAAGTATGTGTACTGTACTAGTTATATTGCAAGCGTGTGTTGCACGATGGGAAAATATTATCGCTAGGTGAATGTTGTGTGGTAACTGTTTTTGGCACTAGATATGTTGTTATTTGGTAACTGTGTTGCTAGTTGTGTGTTGTGTGGGAACTGTGTTGCCAGTTGTGTGTTGTGTGGGAACTGTGTTGCTAGTTATGTGTTGTGTGGGAACTGTGCTGGTAGTTGTGTGTTGTGTGGTGACTGTGCTGCTAGTCGTGTGTTGAGTAGTAACTGTGTTGCTAGATGTGATATCGCGTCGTAGTAAAGTGTTGCTTATCGATGATGGTTACATTGCTGTGTTCAGCACAGCGTCGCTTCGTTTCGTGTGCTGGACACAGTCATTTTGTTCTCATTAAACGACAAATGGCTAATGTGTTGCGGGACTGCAGGGTTAATCACAGTGCGGACTGCAATGCTTCATGCGTTTTGTCTACCTGCTTGTTTTCCAGTTGATCTGCAGCAGCTCTGTTACTCACAGCATTAAAAATGACGGCCGTCCCGGCTTGGCTGGCTTTACTTATGCATGGCAACTATACTACTCGGTCTATGAAGCAAAATTTTCGTACGTGTTGCATTTTGGGTATCACTTCGTTTCTATGGAGCCCTGAATGTGCCCCGAAGCCCTTCATACAGCGTCGCATTTCGTTAACAAGGTTTCTTGGTTTTGATATCGTGATGAAATTACTGCGTTTTTGCTGTTAATCATAATTACGCCACTTGATGAATGTTAGGAAATTATTTTGTTCCGCTTGAAACTTCAGTAATATTTTTTTCTACGCGTATTTCGGTTTGGTATAGTGAAGGAATATCTAAATCGCAGTGTTTCGTTTTTACGGTGGCCCAAATAATGCGATGTTCGAGTCTGCTGTGTGCTTGGATGATTTATTTGAAAAATAATACTTGTTATCAAACCTTCTAAAAAATGTTAACAGATAGAGATTCCAAAAACCGTGTTCTGGTTTTCATCAGAGCATCAGGTACAGAACAGCATTCCAAAACTCACTTTACAGTGTAGTCCTGCATCAATCAAAAATAGACTTTGTTTTGTAGATTATAGACCACATCGCCACCTCTGCTGCCCATCGTCTCTGTCCAGACGGACAGCTTCGAATCCGTGTGAATTCATCCTCAAATTCCTATCATTTCTCGCCCCATCGATGTGTCATTTCCAAGTCCGGAAGGTCTTTTTGGCTGCCATTTCCTGAGATCCGGGCCTCTGCGGGTGGGCAGCCAATATAACACTTAATAATATGCAGTAAATCATCGATAAAAGAGGCAAGTTCGGCAGAGAGCGTGGGCGGCGGAAGCGTAGAACTCTACGGCAAGTCAGCGCCAGATTTACGGACTCTGTTCCAGCTTTATTGCTGCGTGATTAGCAAGATTAACTGAGATTTGGTATTCAGTTGCCTTTGTTTATAGGGCTTCTGCATGAATCCCTCACGTTTTAACGAGCCAAATAAATTACTGAACGCTACCCTCTAATGTACTCTGAGACTCTACTTTCGTTGGTGAATTTAGATCCCGCGTTTTCTGCTGTTTGAATCACCTTTCTAGTACATTTTTTGGGTGCAAACACGTAAATTTTCGGAGAATCTATTTTTTTGCTACTGCTTTTGATGTTTTTTTTATATGTGAAGTTTTTAGCGTTCTTTTCGGTAGTTAATCGGCCAAATTGCCTTCATAAGAATGGAGAGCTAAAAGTGTACATAAGTGCTTCAAAGAACATTTTTTTTTGCAATCAGAATGGTCCAACTTTGTTATAGAGATTTTTCAAAAGGATAATTGAATTAGCAAAGTTAGAAATTTTGGCTTCACTCTATTGCGAATTAGAATTCGTGAGCATTTATACGGGGCGTCCCGCGCGCAATGGAACCCGCTGGAAATTTTATATTTGAAAACCTATTTGCTGTGTTTCTGTTTCGACCATATTCTTCGTAGAACGCTTTTCAACAAATGCTATACGTTTTAATAAAATATTTTCAAAAATATTTACCCGTAATTACTCTACTCAGGGCTGCCAGAAACATGTCTGCGCAGGAAAGTCAAACAATGAAATATACGCGTTTACTAGTAACTGACATGAAGAACGCGCTAATTACGGAAATCCTATTACCTTTGGAGATAATTGGAGCTTAATTAAAACATGTTTACAATATTTTTAATTAAATCATTTACAACTTAGAAGTCGATGACTTCTTTTCTAAAACTTAAACTAAAGTTAAATTGTGTGGTATACATTTTATTATTTGACTTTACTTAGCAAACATGTTTCTGACAGCCTTCAGTAGAGTTATTAGAGATAAATATTTTTGAAAATATTAAAAAAATATTTTAAATAGATGTTTTTCAAAATAGGCGAAACAGAGCGAAAATGCAGCAAATAGTTCTTGAATTATATTATTTTCCATTCGGGTTTCTTTTTTGTGGGACACCATGCATATTTTCTTAAGCCCTCACACATATATCTCAAGAAGTTTTCCCCACGGTCCTCTAAATTTATGGAGTGCTTGACATGAAAATAAAGCTTTAATTTCGAGGCATCCCTCTTTATAAAGCACAACATGGGCATCAGAAGACGTTATGAGGTCCAAGACACAGACCTCAGGACATGCAAGGAAGAGCCGCTCTCTTCGTGCTGAAGCGCTCGGCGTTCTAACGCTGACACAGCCCTCGTGGCGGGCACACATCTTCTGTAAATTCTCAAAAATCCATCCACGAGTGAAACTTCAGCTAAAAACAAGGTAAATCGCTCCAATAGTACTCTGCTAATGTTCATTGATTACAAAAAGCTCTTTCGTATTGAAATCAGACTATTCACAGCCAATTGGAAGGGCATTGCATGCACTTCAGAGCTCCAATAGATCGCATTCCTCACATTCGTTTCTTTTTCAGTTTGCATTTCAGGTGATTAGCATCGACGACATAGTTGACACGCCTGCCTGCCTCGCTAGGGCCGGATTAGAATGCTAATGAAAAGCCCATTCTCCTTTTTTTTCGCTTCGTTGACGAAGAATTTCCACCCAAACTGTCGCTTCGTGATGGCCTACGCAGGTATGCACGCGGATGAATTTTCGGCCGATGTTTATGAAGCGGAAAGAAGCTCGCAGTTTTATCTCGTGCTGGAAGTGAGCTCAAAAATAAAGGGTGTCGCTAATTTAGGAATGGTGTAGGTCACTGGGTTCAAAGACGACGTTTTTTTCTGTTTTCAATTCGAGGTGAGAGTCCTATGTAAATTAAAAGCAGGGACGAGTTCAAAGAGAATATTTTAATTTTACAGTTCTGTTGTGATAAAGGATGCGTACTGAGCCCTCAGCTTCATCTGGAGTCCAAGTAGGAGTGCTCAATATTTTCTTGAGATACTAAGACACCCTTCAAATACTCATGTTCTTCGCAATCAAATGAATACATATTTAGTAAAACAGAGCATTTTGGTTTGCAGCTCCCGTAATGATGCAAAGCTTGTGCTGTTGTTAAGTGAATTTGAAAAAAAGAGCTCGGAGATTTTAGTACAGAAATCTGCAGCAAGCCGGTCAAATACTTACTCGGACATCTTATAGATACAGTACAGCAAAATGATAAAGCTAGAATATACAGAATATTAAGGAAAAAGAGGTACAGAATTCTTATGTGATGCTATTCGATGCCATATGTACTGGTGATGTCTAAGTCATATTCATGTTTACTGGTCACATCTATGGCATATTTATGTACGGGGTCTTAAAGAAAAAGAGGTACAAAATTTCGCACCTACCAGAAAGTGGCAAACTAAACACTTTTATCTCTATAAAGCTCTGCGAAAACAAGTTTGTTTTTTCAGATATTTGACGGAACAATCTTGACCGGTAAGTTCTAGATTGTTCCAGATCGCGCAGCAAGGTAACTTCTTGCGTTCTTAATTGTTGCTCTTCATTTACTATTGTGACACAGCGCTGACAGCGTGGACCGCTTGAAAAACGTAGAAATGGCAGGCGTGCATTTTGCTTATGGTGCTGCTGATAACGCCAGGCAGGCAGCCAGGCTATGCCAAGAGCGTTTTCCAAACCGTTACTCACCTGGTCGGAGAACGTTTTCAAATTTGCACCAAAGGCTACGTGACGACGGAAGTTTTGAAATGAGTCGAGGAGATGCTGGTCGTCAGAGACGCGTAGATGTTGAGGAAGAAGTGCTAGACCATTTTCATAATAATCCAAGAGCTAGGACGTGTGATATCACAGTATATCACAAGTGCATCGAAGTGGGTGGTGGAAACTTAGACTAATTCCTGTAAAGTAAATGCATAAATTTATTTGCAGTAATTTTGTTATCAAATTTCCTTCTTTTGAACATTAAATAGCTAATAGCACAAAAACCAGTTTTTCCCCCAAAGTTTCATAGTGGCAAAAGTGTTTAGTTATCCACTTTCTGGTTGCTGTAAAAACGGTGAAAGCTTATATGATTGTTTAGTTAAACTTTTTTAGTTGCGTTCATCGGAGTGAAATCAAGCTGCAGATATAACATTAACATATTAGCATAAAATAGCAGGATGATTTTGTCCAAGTAAGAAGAACTTTCTTGTTCACCGTTTATCAACGATGGATGCAATCGGAAGTTTTTTCATAGATAGCGTTTTCTTTCATAAATTCAGGGTGATTGAAATTCAATGTTTTCAGTTAGTGGGCGATAAAACTTAGAAAATCGTTATGTGTAAAGTTAACTTGCTACACGTAGAAATTTATCCTCCAGTTTCACTTCTATTAAAATGATAATTGGTGAAAAAGAAAAATTTCGAAACAATAGACGAGTTTTACAAGCTTACTAGTTTAACTTCCCGTAACAAGGTGTAGAGAGAGAAGTAAAATCGCCCTGAAATTTATTTTACTCGCGTAAAAACTCAAGTTTCATATCGAAAGTTCGAGCAAAATCCTACAACATGTCTGGCTTAGCTAGACCGATGAGATACTATCGGCCTCGAGGCTTTGTGGTGCTACGACTTAGAAAAATAGCCAATTACTGAGAATTAACGCAGGTATAAGGCTGAGCTGCAAATCTTCGAATAAATGGGGACGTACGTATGAAGGTTTTCTGCTCCGCAAACTTCACAACAATGTTTTTGAGATTGCAGAGTCATAATTCTGGGCTCCACGAATTTGATTCTTTATAAGTTGGATAAGCTTTTTTATGATCATTAGTGGGATTTGTCGAAGATTCCAGTTTTCGTATTTGATAGGAGTTAGGCCAGGATTTAAATGCCGTGCAGTCGCGCGAAGAAAGCAATTGTATGCACGTCTCTCTCGAAAACTTGAGGCCACGCTGCGCAGATGTGGGTCTCCTTTAATTTTTTTGTGGCGGGCTGAGCTGTTTGCAAAAACTGGCAACGAAAGAACGGTTTAATTTACCCTAGAACTCAAAGTTTCTTCCTGTCAAGTCGATCATTATTTTTTTTGGGAGAAGTCGAAGTAAATGTGTTTCAATTCTACGGTAGAAGGAATACAGTTCTGCAATATTTGAAAACTTGTCTGTAACTTTGTGTATTATAACTTTGTGAAACTGAATACATTTTTTATGAGATTTATGATGTATGAGCTTTTGTAAGTCTTTTTGAATTAAATTAGGGAATGACAGTTGAGGAATCTCTGTTCCATCGTTTCCTGTAGATCAGATGAAGCCAAATTCGTGGAAGTTGTCACTCTCAGAATAGTGATGCTGATGACATGATCAACGTAATCGTTTGAGTTGTGACATGTGATGCTTTTTTCACGGTAGTAATTGGAAGGAAATTTCTATCCAATTTCCATTAGATAATTTCTTTAAATAGGATAACCTGTCATAATGCCTCAGAATTTCTACCAAATGTGCATTCTGCCCCATTCTAATTTACAACTGCTTGCAACACGTAATTGCAGATAGTTCATTGATTTTAAAAAAGCAACACTAAACATTCTAACGAGAACTCAGCACTGGTCCAAAAAGTTTAAACCTTAAAATACCGTAATTCATCAAGGGAGTCGTGGCCCAAAATGTCAAATTAAGTTCAATACTTGTTCGTAGGCAAAGCGTAAATACTTCATGTTGTACATTTTCAGCCATCGCAGAAGTTGTAATCTTTTAATGATGAATTAAATGTAGTAGTTTTAAGCTCGAGATCCGTACATCCAGTGTGCATTGTAGTTATGGATATTTTTCTCCATCTCCAGAATTCAAAACAGATCAACGTACGTTTTATTCGACACGTTGTGTCGGTGTACAAGTTTCAAAGGAAACAGGTTTTTTTAGTTGATTCGTTTTTCAATTGCAAATTCGCTTCAGGAAAAAGCACTACTAAATTATTCAGGACAATTTGCCGGACTTCGCTGCCTGGGTTTTGTTAGTTGAAGTTTAGAGCATCCGAGCGCTTTCGTGCTTATGTTTGTCTTGCTAGCTCGTTAGTCTTCAAAGTGAACTTGTCGACGTCCGACACAGTGATTCCATACTAAGTTTATTAATCAGCTTTTCTCATTCCCATCTTACAGTACTGAAATTGAAGGAGTTAATAAAAAAATACTTTTTTTAAGCCCTTGAATTTCATTTACGTTGGAATAACGAACAGTACATTGGTTATATTATGGAAACACGTATGAAGTTTCTCTAAAAAGCAGATAGGTACTGACATGCATCTTGTTTCCTTGAGACTGAGCGAACGTTTTGCGTTGAGTTCATGAATGTGTAATATGACAGATTTTCAGATTTACT
Source organism: Orchestia grillus (assembly GCA_014899125.1). Lineage (NCBI taxonomy): Eukaryota > Metazoa > Arthropoda > Malacostraca > Amphipoda > Talitridae > Orchestia > Orchestia grillus. Next base: position 18,500 of record VOMN01075986.1, read on the forward strand.
GATGCTTAAATGTAGAAGTTTTTAATTTTCAAGAATGAATACTTTACAACCATTGAAGCTTAGCTTAATTTTCTAATCTGTAGTATGCTCAATTAAGAGCGGAATCCTCAAGGCTGTACACAAATAAAGCAGGAAGCTCTCAAATACAACTCTGCTATAACATTTCAATAACGCACGTTATGATCAGCTGTTCATGTTCTTTCGTCGTAGTTAGAAGAATTCCTGGAAAAAACAAGGCAAAATTCTTGTCGGCCGATACCCTCTCGCTCTGCCCCTGTATTATTCCACTGATCGTTCTCTAGTGTTCCCTGGCAGGGAGCGCACGACAACTTGAGCCTCAGCCTCGCAGCATCTGCCGATCCGCCCGTATTTTTCTTGAGGTCATCGTGTAGAGCAAGGATGGTCACCATTAAGTTTTCTTGAGGTCATCGTGTGGACCAAGGATGGTCACCATTAAGTTTTCTTGAGGTCATCGTGTGGACCAAAGATGGTCGCCGTCAAGTTTTGAGATCGCGCAAAATTTCTTTATGTCTGCGATATGGGACAAAAATGGGAAATATTTTTCAATCGAGTAGTCGGTGATAGAACGTCTGTGCTAAAATCCCTATCTTAAATCGAGATGTGTATTTTATTCCTGTATTCCACAGCTGGTGGAGTCAAAACGGTCGACTGCTGCTACAAAAAACAACCAAGCTCATGCAGACAGTAGATTGAACCAACATATTGGCAGCGACCGCCGGAATACAGGAACTTTCAGCGCCTTCGCTACTTACTGCATGCTATTCATTAATTGCTTTATTCTTTCATTAATAACCAGTTAGAATAGGATTGTCCAATTCAGAGCTAAATGATGATTCTAGAAATTTTCGCCAAAGAATTACACTCTCAATTGTTCAAATACACGCGTGAAGCATATCACGTCTCAGCATTTGGCTGTGAGCACAAAACGCATTCATTTACCTAATAATATTCCGTTTGATCTAAATGAGAACTGCCAATTTTAGTGGCACTAATTAACTGGGAAATTGTCTCCCAATGATTATGGCTTCTGCAGCTGCATTCTCGTTCCCATTTATTTACAGAGCGAAAAGTTTTCGCCTCTCTGTTATTCAGACTCGGAAATTTTCCTCCTACGTAAATGATGCGAGCAAAGAGAGGTCCATCATTAGCTTTCTGATGGCAAGATCTTATTGCTGAAGCCTCGTAAAGCTGAAATAGAAGGTAGCTGCACGGCCCTATTCTCGTGCCGGATATTGAAGCTTCGCTGATGACTCCGAGCTCGAGTGTACTGGAGTGTAATTGCTGTGCCGCTTTTATACTGATTAATTTGTGGGTACTGCTACTAGATGCCCCGCATTGTCGTGTCGATTTCTTATATGACAGTCCTTTTCATCTTATTGAAGTGCAATTATTTCCTTCAGTACCTATGCGTCGTTTGATAGGTACTCTAGAGTATTTCCGTTTTTCTTTGCCAGTGTTCTCTAGAAACAAAGGAGTTATTTCCTCTTTTCAGACCCTAGTTCCTACCTTTCAGAATTTGCAGCACATTAATTTCCCATGATGCGCTGCAGCTTTTCTAAGGTTACGCCGTTCTGAACATTTCCAGCCCCAACAGTGGCTACACAAATAGTCTGCTGTTGGTCTGCAGTTTATCCGCAGTTGTCTGCACCTTACCTGCAGTTGACCTGCAATTGATCTGAAAATGGACTGTACCTTACCGGGAGATAACCTGTGTTTTATCTACAGTTGGCCTGCAGCTCACGGCCGCGTGGGTTTGCGGAAGGTGGGTGACGTTTTACAGCAGTCGCAATTTTCAGACGCTCTGGAATCTCACCGCTACAATTTACCTAGATTTAAACTTGCCGTCTCTTTTTTTCATTTAGGTGAACTATTTTATAATACGCTGTACGAATCACTTTGCCACAGTTGTGAAAAACAAGTCAATTATATAATTAGTTTTCGGATATTCTTAGAAAAATTTAGGATCATATTATGATAACTTGATTTTGATTAGTGTTTTTCAAATTATTACGGTATCTTAGTAGCTTACCATAGCTTAGTATTTACTTACAAAAATCTATTAACTTCAATCTTTACCTGAAGTATTTACTTGATTTTCACCTATTAGCGAAATGTGTATGGCCCAACAAAAATTAAGAAAAATACATCTAAAAGTAACATTTGTTTTTAGAATGCTGTCTACGTCAAATGCTGCTTTGGAACATCTGCCTTAGCCTATGCCGGAAGGAGAACCACAGCTTTACGACGAATAAAATTATTAAAATAACGAGACAACACATTAAAATGGACTTTTCAGCCCTCCTGAGAAGAAAATGAACCGCTATTCGTAAAATGGCTTCTGAACTCCGCTCGAATTAAAATCTCTGCTTCCGTTTTAATTTGACTGAGGCGAGGCGTTGACCTGGTGAGCGATAAGTCGGGTCTTTGTTCAGTCCCATTATTTTCTGTATAATTAATTCCATTTTATGAACTCATTATTTTGCAACTCAATATAATTTCTCAACTATTTATTTCCAGTATGCTTATAACTTTGTAAAAATCTCATACTTCTCCATTCATTTTCTCCATTATACTAATTATTGTGAAATTATATTATATTTCTCTACTAATTTCTTCCAATATGCTCTTAAACTTCATAAAATCTCACATTTCCCTACTAATTTTTTCACCACACTCATAATTTTTGAAATTATCTCATACTTTTCTGCTAATTTATTCCATTGCACTCCTTACTTTGCAATCATCTCATTTTTCTCCCCAAATCTCATTTATCATAGTTTTAGCAGAAGTCTCATAATCCTCCAATTGTCATGTTTCCCTGTGCTCCAAATTCTCCCAAACATAATTTTGAAAAATTTCCTGATTTCCTCCTTAAAAAGTGTCAGTGACGTTCACAGTGCAAAAATCTCCGGGATTTAAATTTTTAGTAAGAGGATCGTTTATCGGATAAAATATGAAGTATTCAAGCGTATTTTTCATCGTAGTAATAGTTCTTTTGTTTCGATGTCTTTTACTTGAATAATGCTATGTGTTAATGAGTAACTAACACGCTTATATTCGAACACGAGCTAAAGAAAAATGAAGAGGATATGAACTTTTCAATCAGAACGTGTAAGCGTCCTTTTGTAACATTAACACATATTTTCCGTATAGAAAAAACACACGCTATTACTCAATAAGGATTGTTCCCAAAAAGTCTCTCCATTCTTTTTCCTAGCTGCTCTAGGTCACAGTAATTATGTTACGGTATTACAGTCGGCTTCACTACATTTTGCTGCACAACTCTTTGCAGTAGTCCTGGGGTCCGTGTTCTGGGGTCCGTGTTCTGGGGTCCGTGTTCTGNATGGGGTTTGTGTTCTGGGGTACGTGTTCTAGAATTCGTGTTCTTGGGTCCGTGTTCTGGGGTCTGTGTTCTGGGGTCCGTGTTCTGGGGTCTGTGTTCTGGGGTCCGTGTTCTAGGGTCTGTGTTCTGGGGTCCGTGTTCTAGGGTACGTGTTCTGGGGTCTGTGTTCTGGGGTCCACGTTCTGGGGTCTGTGTTCTGGGGTATGTGTTCTAGAATTCGTGTTCTGGGGTCCGTGTTCTGGGGTCCGTGTTCTGGG
>VOMN01075993.1:0-79453 GCA_014899125.1 Orchestia grillus
TAACGTGACTCTAATTACTCAAGTATTTTGACTGCCCAGGATGCTGATGTCGGTCTTGCAGGGATGCCGAACAAAGGTACCCGTAAAACAGATACATTTTCTCTCAGAGGAAAGTTAGTGCATCGTAGTTCAATCACGGTTCTGGAATGTTCTCCTAATCTGGTAGAGGTTGAGCAGTCGTGGAAAAAAAGGAAATCTGTGAGTCCGGGACGATAGGTGTTGTGTCATTATGGTATTCGTGTACACGGTAGGGGAACAAAAACCGCTTTAAGAAAATAAATTCCCAACTGGCTAGAATGAACACTAGTATGATTGAAAAAGTACGCGTAACACTGCCATCATGTAACTACACTTGAATGTACGGTAAGAGAAAAATTGTTGCAGAGCAGAAGGGAAGGCAAGCCAACAAGCGCAACTGTGGAGCTGTTGAGTTGAGGGAGAAGCCTGAGTCTGGATAGGATTAAAAATTCCTCTATTTCATGCCAGGTTCTATGTACGCCAACCGAAAATTTGTCATCGAATTATTTTGTTTTCTATTTACGAATGGCATAACTTGAAAAACACGGGTTACGACGTTGGTTGCGTTAACATTTCTAATTTAGAATTGAAAATCCTAGAAATGTAAACTAACATTACTCAAATTTAATTATGAACATAAAAAAGAGATGAAGCGAATTCGAAGGCAAAACCTAAATAGTTATTTTTCAAAATTATCAAAAGAAAAGACGCAGAATTCATCATAAATCAAAGTGTATTTTCTATAATATTTATTCATAGCTTGCTACTGAAAGCTATTAAAACATTGCAACCAACTTCATGTGAAAACTTAGAATCGTACAAGCGCTTCAGAGAGCTGGCACGGTCCTCCCAAATCTGAGCGCTGAACTTTAACGTCTGCTCCTCAGCCCCCTTCTCAACCAGCGACTTTCCTAACCCCATTCCTGAGTGACCACAAACTCATTTAATGAATTACTTATCAATGTCTGCTTCTTTCATCTTGTTAATAAACTTAGTGAGAACTTTAGGTTATTGTGAGCTTCCTTACGGTTTTCTTATGATGAAGATATTTGGGTCATGATGAATGAATGAAGGAACAAGAATGCATCCAATCCGTTCAAACCATTGACTAAAATGTAACAGGTCTAAATTAGGCCATGAATAGAACTCTTTTCTCATCCAGACTTCTGGTTTTCACTAAGACCTTCACTTTCTACGAGAAAACTTAAAAATTCAGAAATGTTAGCGGCAATGATACAATAAACAGCAAATGCAATGAAATTGAATTCATATGCTCCAGGAGTAAAACAATAAGTTGAGGTATACTTATTTGAAATACCGAAAAATCAAAATAAAAGGACTGGTCTCCCGAGCATCATAAAGATCCGGAAAAGTTCAACAATAAAATTCTGATACAAATAAAAAATTTCATGAAATTTCCCATGCTCTAACTACATTCTCATATTACATTAATTTTCACCTAGAACGTAAATCTTCAGTACGTTGAGACATTGTATTACCCTGGAGAGGACATGAACAAAATATGGGCCGTGGTAGCCTAATTGCGCCCTCTCGCCTGAGGTGAAGTCGTGTCCCGAGCGGACGACTCGAGGGTAGGTTGGTGGAGCACAGAATGCTGAGCTGGCTGCTGCTGTATGCTTGTAGCCGCGCTGTTGAAGCAAACAAGAAGGTCTTAAGCAACTGGTGTAGGCGCAGGAGAGCATAATTTGCCAGGGAACTTCATAACTCAGAGCAGCTGACTAGCTCTGTTGCTGTCGAACACCGCGACTCTCCTCCTCAATTTACTGACGAGCGAATGTGTGTAGGTGACCGTGGACCCAGTAGTCAGTACTCGTTAACTGCCTGTTAGTTGAGTGAACAAAATTCAATTTTCATTTCCTTATTTCAATTGCTGAGCCATCGTCGCGCTTGTGTTTAGAGGACCATTGATCAAAACTGAACTTCAAGCAACGAAAAAAAAAATCTTCCAAAATAACACCTAATTTTGTAATCATTCTGCTTCTTGGGATGTTATCAAGCTAAAGCTCAAAAGATTGTACTTGTCATTTCCGAGGCGTAATTCTAAGCCCAAATTTTTGAGTTATTTCAGGCATCCAAATCGTGACTCAGTAATTAGATAAGAAGAAGAAACAATAAATTTCAAAACCAATCAATAATTACCTGTAAGAAGAAAATTATCCTTATTTCGACAACATGAAGACAAGAAAACAAGTCCTGAACAACAAGTGTCTTTGGATACTAGCGCTAATTTGTCTTCAAGTTCACTTATCATATTTTTTAACCGAGAAACTTTAAGGAATAACACTGAAAATATAAAATAGCATAAAAATAATTTTCCCAATTTTAGTCTTTAAGAATTGATAATTTAAAAGAAAGCTAGCTGTCTGCATGGTACAGATACATCAGTGTTCCTAAGCGAACTCCGGTAAATGCTTGTGAGAAGCAATCTCTTTTAACGCGAGTGTTTGCTGCTATTAATTACGTTCATGTTTCGCTAATAAAGGGCAAGTATTCAGCCAGAAATTGAATGACAACAAATCTGCGAGGAAAACTCGAGGAGCTGCAGATATTTTAAAACAAAATGAATTGAGAAATCAGTTTTTATGAGAACATTATGTGCTCTGAACATGGAAACTACAGGTCTTTCTGCTATGGAAGAAAACGATAAGTCATATCTATTCAAAATGGAATTTCAATTATATCATGAATAATTCCCCCTCGTAAGTTCGCTAATTATAATAGTCTTCACTTCAGGTGAACTACTTCATGGAAGGAAGTAAAAACACAAATACAATTATCAATAATAAATGTTTAAACAGGAGTGAAACATTTTCCTAATAAATCTGTTTTGGAATTGAATACTTTGTTTTTTAGTTTGTTTGAATACTTTGTCTGTCAAATTTTAGGATAACTGATATGTAAATTTAGAATTAAATAATATATTTGAAACTAGCAGCTTAGAGCTTACGAATCATGTCACGCTGCAACATAGTGTTGACATCTTTGCGACATAGTGCTGTATGTTTGTCAAACGTAGATATGACGGATATGCATATGGCTTACGGTGCGGCTAACAGCAATGCTAGAGGCGCTGCTAGGTTGTATCAGGAGCGTTTTCCTAATCGATATTTGCCCGTTGATAGCATATTTACAAACAGACTTCGTTGTCAACGCGAACACGGGAATTGGTCGGCCAGGGAATTGGGTGATGCAGTTAGGACGACGTGCATCAATACTTTCGCTGCAGGCCTTATCCAAACACCCGAGCTGCAGCAGGTAAATTAGGAATCCCAAGCAAGTCAATGTATGATATGTTCTCAATGACAAAAATCTACACCCTTACTGCTATTAGAGACACCAGGATCCACTCCGAATAGATTACACCCTACGTGCGAAGTTAGCGCGTTGGTGCCTGAGACGAGAATAGTTCGATCAAAATTTTTTGAAACTCGTTCTCTTCACCGAGTAAGCCACATTTACACGCAACCGAACGTCCAACACACATAACTTGCACAACTGGCAAGAGGATAACTTTCATGAAGTACAACGGTTCTACTACCATCGGTATAGTGTAAATATGCAGGCTGGTATTGTCGGCGACTATCTGATGGCATTTCCTGTAATTGAATGAGTTTATATCACCTTTCAAAGGAACTATAGCCTCAAGTGCTGGAGGATGTGCCTCTAAATATTCGCCTTTGAATGTGGTTCCAGCACGACGGAGCGGCGCCTCGTTCTGAAAGGAATGCTCGGTAATAACTGCACAACGCATTTCCTGATAGGTGGCTAGGGCTTCATTGAGTATGGTGTCATGATCTCCAAACTAGAGTCCTTTGAATTTCTGTCTCTGAGTCCACGTGAACCATTGATTTACGAAACATTGGGGAAGTCTGTGATGAATCTTGTCGCGAGGATTAACATTTAACGTTGCAAAAGAAACAATATATTTACATCGTGTCCCGCAATGCATTCGAAAGAGATGCCAGACCTGAACTGCATTGACACATGGGCAGACAGTTCGAACAGTTATTACTAAGTGAGTTAGACAAAATATCTATTTCTATGATATTCATTTCATCTATCATGACATTTCTCCGAAACGGAAATGATGGCATCACTGGGCATCAAGGTTAATTTCTAAGCCTCAGTGCCCTGAAAACTAAGGAGTTTTGAAACATATGATATTTGCGATAAAAAACTTTATTTAGCATGTCCCGGCCTATTTTCAAAGTCTGGCCCCCTCGTTTTTTGAGCCCCTATATATAAACAAGCCCTTGAATAACATAAAAATATCAGTACGAATTAATCAGGCAAAAAAATGTATTGTGCACCAGCAAGGATGTGAGTATCACTATATATTATAAGTATAAGGAAATTCAAAGGCCATCCTCCTTGGGTCCAGAAAACCAATAAATTCTGCTGACTTTTCTCCTGAATACGTTCTTGGCATGCGAGGGAGTTACATCTTGTCTGACGCGGTAATATTTGAACTAGAAATTAAGCCGCGACCTACGAGACAATGTATCACAAAAAATACTGTTGTACTTTGTGTTTAATCTTGATTCCTTCAATGATGAGCAGAGTTGTATTTCATGAGCTGAATGACTCGAGAACAAAACCAGGAACGAAGAGGGCTTTTGCTTTCTAAAGGCCGTATGTCATTTTATTAGCACTTAACTTTTATATCGATTCTAACGGATCGTAAGTTGCTATTTGAAACACAATAATCAGCCTCAACCGATAACAGTTTCTCATCCGGCCCAACAATGGTGACCGAGTGCCTCTGCTTGGTGAGATTCAGTAGTTTCTTTGTTCTCATTTTTTCTTTACATTTGAAAGAGACAAGCGAAGAAAGGGGAAGGGAAAGAAAATACCTCATTAGCTCTGTAAAGGCTCACACAACCACAGTGTAGTCCTTAACACTCGCTCATCCCTAGACATATGGCTTTGGATTCGGAGTCTAGTGTGCCAAAAATTTTATTAAGAGCTCGCCACAAATGGGTCACACACTTCAAATAAGTTCTGAAGTCCTCACAGGGCACATTGTAGTCTCTCTCGTCTTCGCACGGTTCCCACTATAATCTTTCAGCCTTCTGTAACCTTACAGCCACATCTACGACTCACATTTAACATCAAGGCTATTCAATCTTAATAGCTCTGAATATCGCTTAGCTTAGCTCACTTGTCAACAGCCAACCAGCTTTCGAAGTCGGAGCTGTAATTTTTGACTAATTTTAAATCATTGATAAAAGAAATGATTTAAGGAATAAAATATAAATTTTTCATCCGTTATAATAGCTAGTAATAGGTTTTTCAGTTCATTATACGTATATGCTTAGCGTGCAAGCCTCATGTTGCCAGTTTACCAAATAAAAGTCAAGTTTCCTCAGAGCTCAAGAAAGTAATATCAAACTAAGGTATGACAGCGCTAAAGTTTGGGGAATCTTGCAGTAACGGAGAGAAGAAATTGCTCTTCTCGAATCCTGCTACGAAACGTGATATTCATCAGTAGGTAGCTACAAGAACCCCTTTAGTATCTAAACAAATTCATTACATGGCAAATTCATGTGTATCATTCTGTGAATGATACACATGAATTTGCGCACCCACGACAGCATGCACCAGACAAGTATAAACTTCTGCTGAGACCGTCGTTGTTTGTTACTGAGTGGTGTTGGTTATTGACCGCTCCATGAGTGGTGCTGGTTATTGGCCACTCCATGGGTGGTGCTGGTTATTGGCCACTCCATGGGTGGTGTTGGTTATTGGCCTCTAAATGAGTGGTGCTGGCTATTGGCCACTCCATGAGTGGTGCTGGTTATTGGCCACTTCCTGAGTGGTGCTGGCTATTGCCCACTTCCTGAGTGGTGCTGGCTATTGCCCACTTCCTGAGTGGTGCTAGCTTTTGCCCACTTCCTGAGTGGTGCTGGCTATTGCCTACTTCCTGAGTGGTGCTCGTTATTGGCCCCTCTACGAGTGGTGCTGGCCGATCGCTGCACCCAGTTATTGGCAAACGACCTCGCGGAACTCAATGGAGACAAAACAAACCATCAGCGTCCCCCTGACAAATGACCGGTCGCCGGTGATGGCAGCAACTTTTCTCTGCACAGAAATTTCATCGGCAGCTATCGATGAAATGAAAGACGAGAAGCCGGTGCTGGCATTTCAAATCCAATCGTAGATTAAATATTTTCAATTTTTTCTTTCAACTCCTAAAACTTTATGGATGGAGGAGAAATGTTTAACCCTAACAACGTCTTAGGGTTGAACGAGTACGTAAGTCCTTAAAAAGTATGAACATGGTGTCCAAGAAGGTATTATATTCTTAGATAAACTATAAGGGTACAACTATTTAAAAGTAAATAAATGCCAGATTTTCAGAATTTTGGATAGCAGATAAAAAACAATTTCAGGTGAAACATAGTCTGTTAGAATCAAACAAACTTTATAGCACGTCGGAATCATATTACAAATAAATTTTTATAACATCCTAAGAAAAATGAGTCACACTTTCAGGTTCCAGCAACCTTAGTCGAGTGTACATGATAATATGAATTTGAAACTTTTAAAAGCAATGTGAACAACTCATGACACAGCTTTTAATAAAAAACAAGCTTGCTATTGGGAAGAGAAAATAGATGAAATGTTTCTTACCGCTGACAAAATTTGCTTCTGAATAGACGGGAATCTATTCACCGCGAAATTTTTCCAATTTCAGAATTTACGCAACTTCTTCATATGACATTCCTGAATGAATGAGTTTGTTCAATAAGTCAGAAGACGGTTGGACCTATAGCATGAGCTGCAGTTGCATTAAATGGATCAAAATATCCAATGGATTTCATTCACTATTGAGTTAAGATGAAAAAAACAGTCTTCTCACGATGATCCAGGATCAATTTGTAGTCAGGCCTGTCTAGCAGAAACCTTTACAGTTCAATAAGAACTTAGCAAAAGCAAAGCATCTCTAATGTCAAAGTGGGGCAAAGAGATTTTGAGTGGATTTTTGTGAAGAAATCCAGCCTCCTTCAAATCGGGGCAAAAAATCCAATGGACTTTGGTGTGGGGTTTATTTTGAAGCAGGGCGTTTCTTTCTCTCTCTCGCCCGAGTGCATCATCTCTCAGGCAGGCCGCCATTCTCACCCCTGGGCCGAATTTGGTACAGACACAATGTGTTGTTTTGTAACTCAGTCGGGCATGAGAAGGCCGTGTAGAAGGTAAAGGATGCCACTTTGAAGGACGAACGTTTCGTTTGCTCGTTAATTAGGTTTTAAATCTTCTTTCGTGCTCTCTGAGACCTGCCAATGCCCATCCATGAGTTCATATATAAAAAAATGAATAAGCACTAATTTATTTATAGGGATGAAAATTTTCTAACGAAATACAATCTATAAAGAAGTTGTGTATTTCATTTAGATTTTCGTTTATTTAACTATTGATGCCATAAACTACGAATGAAATAAGCATAACTTCATTTAAAACGACAAGTATACTGGATTATTTGAAAGAAAGTATGGACTTTGGCTTTGGAAAAATCTAAACTTTAAAACTCAGTTGAGAGAACTTGCAGTTGAAAATTGGTTGATTTTTTAATGAAATACAGGTGAGTCTATTTCACCGCAAAATACAAAGAAAAACTAATGATTCCTTGGCGTTTCTACTAATGCAAAAAGGTCCTATGACAACGTAGCTGAATATGTAATACGTGTTCTTTAACGTAAATTTAATAATCTCTTAATCACGATACAAATAAATTTCGAGTTAGCAGCTCAGAACCCCCTACAAAAAATTTGGAGACTGAATGGAAGAAATGAGCTGTAACGTATTTCTTCCATGAGCACTGTACGATAAATGCTGGAAATGCACGTTACTACACTCTGCTGAGCTCTGACACGGCCCTCAAGTGCTCAGAAAGGTACAGCGCTATGAAAATTTTCGCATTTAGTTCCGAAAGAAACAAAACAATAAATCCCTGCCAGTGTCCGGGCTCGTGCTACCAGGGCTGGACCGCTCGTCTGTCACAGCAGGAGCCAATTACTGAAGCAGTCTCTCATTATTGCAGCGGTGAACAGGGGCACGGCTGCCTGCAGCTCGCACAGTTCGCTCCGGCTCCGTGGTGTCAGGGCCACCTCCGTTCCAGCGGCATGATTTCTTACCTGAGCGATGAATTACACCCGCATCCAATTGATTTTAGCCGCACATTACCTGGGTGATCATTGAGATTTTTGCCTGTCATTGAAAGATTATTTGGTGGAGACTTCTTGTGAGAAATGTTTTTGTAATACACATTTTTAAGACTTGTGAAAGAGTTTCCATGTTTAATCTTAAGAAATGTTCGGGTAATGAGGAAGAAAGGCATGCTTGATTTTTTGACTAAAGTGTATAGCACTCATCATATAGTTGTACAAGCATCCAAACAGTTAAATTGCAGGTATTTACTGACAAGTACAATTGTTTTAAATGTCTTGGATGAAATTAGAACAAAATTATCAAAACGTGTGGCCAGGCAGCTGATTTAAAAAAATCCGTATTACACCACGGCTTTTAAAGCGTTTACAACTCAGTTCATCCCCGAAATATCATTTTGAGCAGAATGGTCATTACAAATGAACAAAAGAACGTAATATGTGATACTCAGTGTACGCGACAAATGAAATATATCTACAGTATCATTACGCGTTAGAGACGTATTCGCGAGCATTATTCCGAAGCCATCACTTTGATTTACTTCTACGGTACGTGATCTAAGAGGTAATTGTAGCCGCGCAACAGGTGACAAATTGGGTCTCTCTCTCCTCACGCCTCAGATCTGCTCCCACGCCTGAGATCTGCTCCCTCGCCTCATATTTGCTCCCACGCCTGAGATCTGCTCCCACGCCTCGGGTCTGCTCCCACGCCTTTGATCTGCTCCCTCGCCTCGGATCTGCTTCCCCGTCTGAGTTCCCTCATTAAGGCCCGGTTGTAGCGCACTCACTCTCGGACTTGTTATTGTAATAACGATGTTAAAATTTACCGTCAGTTGACACGCGACCTGCAGGGCGGCATTCGCTGCGGCAGTGCCTGGCAGAGCAGCAGCTAGCAGGCGGGGCGTGCAGGCAGCGTGCAGTACATGTACCGGTGTGGCGTGAGGGAGAGCGCTGGCCAGGCTCCTACAGAGAAATTATACGTCCTTTTTCTACAGAGAAATCCTACAACCTTTTCCTACAGAGAAATCATACGCCCTTCTCCAGCAAAAAAATACTACGCTCTTTTTCTACAGAGAAATCTTACGACCTTTTCCGTCGGAGAAATCCCCCTCTGGTGGATTTAATTGATTGCTAGGCCTGAGACACACCAAATGAAAGTGTGATGCCAACTTACCTCAAAATCGTCTTTGACATTTTTCTGGCCAAAAATAATTAGAAAGAGATAACTTAACGGAAGTATTCGAAAGCCAACACACAAATGAATAGCACTTGCCAACTAGCCTTTGAAATTATTCCGGCGACAAGGAAGGGTAGTAAGAAATGCTTATTATGATTCCAAAAAGAGCAGCTCTGTGACACCATTAAAGGTTAGAGCAGCATTTTGCCCATTTCTATACTACGGGAAATTTTCTTCTTGTGTTCCACTCAGTAAGTTCAGCACATGATGCTCCCGTGCACACCGAGTTCCCATCTTCCGTTCCACAATCCTGTTCACTGGTTCACACTCTGCCCTCCGATGTCGCACAGCAGAACTCTTTCGAGTTGGCAGTGCAGAGCCGGGGCAGGGGCGGCTCGTGTGCCTGTTGACGCGTCCCCACGAGCTTCACTCACCCTCGGATGGACTCAATTGAATCATATTGCTGGCAGGAATCTAATTGAGTGCGTTCATTAGTGAGTATGGGACAGCAAGTGGCGGATCATTTAAATTCGTCGAGTCGTACTTTTTCACGAGCAATTACAGAAAAAAAAACTGTACAGGCTCGAGTAACTTTTAATGCGCCCCGCGCACCCGCTGACATGCCAGAGGGTCACTTCACATCGGACACAGACCCAGATCCATTAAACTAAAAAAACTATTTGAATTCTACCCTTTCATCAAACTTTCACGTTTCGTTACCCTAAGACACTGTTTGGTTTTACTTTAATTTGTGCGTGAGAGACCGTAAATCGCGTATTGTGTGCGTTGTTATTAAATTAAAAGTTCAGTTCAGTCCGTGCTTCTAATCCAAAGTTTTTTAAGTTCAGCTTGCAGTGGTGCACCTACTGAACCTGAGCCTATAAGAATCCCGATCTTGTTATGAAGAGCACCAGACCTGTCCAACTCGACGCTCTGAAGCAGGACTTCATTAATGATTTTGGGTAATGAAACTGCCAGCTCTAACAAGAACAGGCGATAAGCATTTATATCTATTGATGAGAAAATAAATTGCGATGCAGTAAAATAAATATCCAAAATATAAATTAAGACAAATTCCAGTTTTAATCTCGCAAGCGCCCATTTACGCCACTTTTAAAAATAAGCGAAATTGCATTGCATGATATCGAACTTTGAAATTTAATCTCAGAATTCGAAACCCCTACGATAACGGAAAGGGATATTAATGTTAATTACGTTTTTAGATTATCAGATATAACTTCCGTGACCTCTCAAGGTCACCTGTAAATTTCAACACAATCTGAAGAAAAATTTGCTCCATGCTCCATGGATTTATTTCATATTTCTTTTATGGGGCACCAAATCAATCTTGGCATTTAGAGTATTGAACAACACTCAGTATTTGATGAAAAATGACGGTTTCAAGAGATTTTGCAGTTCAACAGAGTACTATTCCAGCCGACTACGCAGGTACCATTGTACTCGTACCTCTGCTTGTGCACACCGAACGCTTCAATCAAAGCATATTTCTCCCATAAAGAAATACCAGCTACCATATCGCTCGACTAGATCAGGTATTTTTGGGAATTGCACTCCGTAATGTATTTTAGGAGCTACTCACGACATTCCACCGATAATTCATACCATCTTGGCTAAGAAGAATGATGAAAAAAACATGAAAACTCAGCGACTGAAAGTTGTGGCCGCCCGTCCAGAGTCAGCGATGTTAGATTGGCTCAATGAGTCCTGGTCTCATCCGCACAGCCCTGACGTCTCGGCTCCCCCAGCCCTGACGTCTCATCTGCACAGCCCTGACGTCTCGGCTCCCCCAGCCCTGGCGTCTCATCTGCACAGCCCTGGCGTCTCGGCTCACACAGCCCTGGCGTCTCGGTTCCCCCAGCCCTGGCGTCTCGGCTCCCCCAGCCGTAGGGAGCGCGTTTGCTACGAGGCGGAAATGATTTATCAGGGCCGCCTTCCTGCAGCCGGCGCTGCACATCACCGCCACGCTTTGAGTTGCTAAGTTGAGGAGGAATTGTCTCCGCTGAAATTGCTAATGAGGCCATTTCGGCCATACACTGGGATGAGATAGCAGCGCTCAGGAAAGAGCTTCAGTTTTTTAAGGTGCTTTGGAAATAAGGAATAGATTGCGCGGTGTATTTTTGAACGAAATGAGAAAATGTAATACAACGAAGAAAACAAAGAAAAAGTTTATTCATGACAATAGTTGTACGTCTTCGACTTCTACGTATAAATCTAATTTATTAAATTGTCCACTAATTATTTATAATCTACTATATGTAATATCAATAGTTCTACCAATTAAGTATAAATTAATTAATACAAAGGAAAGCAAATAAGAATTAGATGACTGTGAAGGACAGTCATCCCGTTTGCATGGATTTCCATGAATTTTTCAACAGTCACATCATGGATGATTGCTTTGCTCATCGAGTGTTAAAACTAGTAGGAAGTTGTAAATCATCTTTACTAAAGCGCTCAAATCATAAAAATGTTGCATTTTGATTGCTGCAGAAATGGGACAATTTGAGCACTACTTTTTTTTTTGATTAATATGTTATTGATTCGTAAGTGCATTTAGAAAGCTTGGGAAAAGCTTTTCAATTTTTTTTCAAAAATTATACTTTTTTAGAAACTAAGCATCTCCACCCCGATATCCTGAATATGGCTGTTTGATATCGTTATTTTTACTATTCGACGCATTGCAATTTATCCATTCGACCAAGTGTATTGACCTGGAGTGTACATTGATGATTTGTCGGCCTCTGAAAATGGGTGTCACTCTCCTCCCCTCCCAACTCAGGCTCACAACCACTTCGCAAGCCCAAAAATTGAGGCGCTAACATTCAGGAAGGTTGCGGAGGCCACAAAATTCTCGTAAGCACAATTTTTGAGCCATATAGGAGGTTATACACGAATTTTTCTTTCATTTACTCTGCAAAACATCAGTAGGAAGTGTTTACATATATACTGTATATGGCCCTCCTGTATAAATTTAATTTTTCGTATTTGGAAGAGTATCAACTTTACAGTTTAAGTCGTACAGAGATGCAATGAAGCCCATTCGCCAGGGAATTTTCCCGCAAATAAATTTACTTGGCTAGATTTTTTTATTTTTTGAAACTTGAAAAAAATACAGAGTTCAGAGTGGATAAAACTTACACAATTTTTCATTTTTTTGAAAAAAATCTTAAAAATTGAATAATCAATTCTTAAAAATCCGATGTCACAAAAATATTGCACAGATTGAAAACCTAAATGAAATAAGCGCTGTCCCATCTTTCTAGTGCAAAATTTGTGTAATTGATACTATCATATTTGAAAATTGTCAGAACTATCGTTTTCTTTTTATATCTTATTTTCTGTCAAGAAATCGAACAATTTTTCATGACCAAAACGTATTTATTTTATCAAGCAGATTCGTCCCATAGGGAACAACTTAGTTCAAAATTGGGACGAACCCCACAGAGTGAATTTGTACGCTTTTACAGTCTTTACATTGTCACACATCATAAATACAGTCATAAATAAATTACTTCCGAAATTTCTCTTCCCAATGGTATACGATTTTTTGTATATTAATGAGCTGATACCTACGTACGTACTGTTCCATCACAGTTCGCTACTTTTCAAGTGAAATTTCAGGTTTCGTGCGAAGTATCCTGTATACGGGATACTATGTTTCGCTATAAAAAGCCAGTCTTCGCGGCACATTTTCAGTCTCCCTCATAGAGTTCAGACTGCTCGCATCAAGCAGAAAATTGCTTCCAAGACCGGACTATCTCTGCCCTGAACCTTTAACCTCTGTCGAACACCACCACTTCTCATGGGCTGGCTTATCTCAAATTTTTTTCTAAATTTTCGTGAAATTTTCACGGGTTCTGCTAGTTTTTAATTATTACTTTAAAAAATATTTATTTATTATTTACACGAGTTCCGTCTTTCCTGAACACCCTGTGTATGTACTTCAAAAGTCACGTCGAGGTCGTGGTTGCCATTTTTATGTACAGTATATGCAATACATTGCATATACATAATGTATATGCAACGTATATGTTTATGTATATGAAATAGCACCTATGCCGTCACATTCAGCTCCTAGCGACACACAAGCGAGCTCGGCTCAGCAGGGCTAACGCAGGAATGTAAACTCATTATGGCAGCGAACTGCACTAAGAGCGGTCATGACGTTCGCGTTGCGGCCGTGCTAAGCAACTCATGAGTGCTCTGTGCTGTGCTTTTACTGAAGTAATACTGCTCCGATTTTTAACTGGATAGTTCACCCGAATGCATATCGTGTTAACCGGCTTATGTTTGGTCCACCGAAGAGATTTGACACATCAATTTGTTCAAAGTAATGGTTTGGTACGCGATATTTTAGCAATCGTCCCACTGAGATCGTGAAATAGAGCACCTGCTAGACCATAGCATATGAGTTACGTAAGATCTCTACCGAAGCTCGAAAGCTCAGTCCTACATGTTGTCTATCAGGGTGAAATGGATGCTGTAGATATAATTGCAATGCCATTTATGCCCTTACCGTGCTAATTGCTTCAAGCGCGGATTTCAAAAATTCCTTTTTCGAACATACAAACATTCATTTGATGTACCTAAAATAAGACAGATTGTTCTAACACTTAAATAGAACCCAACATTTAAAGTTTACATAGAAGTTTAACATTTCTGCCATATTTTTCACCCTCAACTGTCAACCAAATTAGTTTCGAACAAACTTTGTTAGAATTTTGTAGCATTCTCAGCTTGGCAGGTGAGACACTCATTGTACAACAGAATTCCTTCAGTCTGCGCCAAAGGTAACCACAGTCGTAGAGCACCAACTACAGATCACGTCTTGGGTCGCACTCTCCCAATCTCGGTAGAAGCGAGGCTTGAATAAAACCTCCTGAGACCAACAAATGCAAGTTAGAACTCTCCTGTGGTGCCCTCACGTCTGCTTGACAGACCGACCGACAATTTTTACTCTTTTTCGATGTAATGAAGCGTTCGAACAGCCTGGCGAACAGACGGGTGAGCATTCGCTTATTCAACATTCCTGAAACTCATACAAATGCACTGGATGAATCAATGCAGGTTTGAGGGAAGTGTTTATATTCAGGCACAGGTCGTAGCTGATGGGGGATTCACATCCTCGGAGAATGGGCAGCAATGTATTGTTTGACAGCGTACAAACGATGCATCGGAATTTGATGAAAAAACTAGTTGTCAGATGGTGCGGTCATGAACATTAGTATATGTGTGTGAAGAGAGAAACTTGTTTGATCAATGTGAACAAAGAATTATCTACATCCTTTAATGGCATTGCTGAGTACTGATCTTTCTTCACAGTTTTCTGATCATGATCAGCAACGTGCACCTCGAAAACTCTGGAAAATCTAGGGTCATTTTAAGAGCGGATCCTTTGACATAAGTTCATACGAACTGTTTCATTTTACGTGAGACAAACATTTAGATGCTATTTAAGGATAAACAACAGGTGCATAAGTTGATACTGTATCCTTGATTTTGTTTTTCTTATGTCGACGGAATAGGTCACTGCACACAAAATGGACATTAGAGGAAAGATCAAATGAGTATAATACCATATTTATTTGAAAAGCCTACCCTACATAAATCGTGAAAATTAATTAACTTGTGAATTAAATGATTTTTCGGTGACGTTAAAGAGATAAATTAAAGTCAGAGCTATATTTTCTTATGTCGAAGTTTCTTATGCAATGTGAGTTCAGAACTATTCGGGTGAATTCTTGGTTGGTTGAGTCCCTATTCAATATTAACAATGATCTTCCTAAATCCATGCTCAGCTCCGTTGTTTATAAACATAGTTGTTCACAGTATGGTACGTCAGAATACGTTGGCTCTACATCCTGTAACCTTCGTATTCGTGTTGCTGAGCACGCTGGACGGAGCCATCGAACTAACAATCTTTTGTTCACGTCTTCCCACTTCACCGCAAGGACACAGGCAGAGACGTGTGGGATACCAGTTATCCGATTTCAAAATTACATGTAGAGCTGAATAACCCACGAAAATCAAAATATTGGAGTCTCTTTTTATTTTCAAGTCAAGTCCAATTTAAACGATGTACGATCAGCGTACCCTCTGGAGATCATTAATTCTTAGTATGTTTCGCGTCTCTTCATCATATTTTTATGTAGCATTTGACTGATTTCGCTTTCCTTCTTATTCTAGTGCTGACAATGATCTCAGATGTTGGTCGAAACGTGCTTATCCATTGATTTTACTAATTCATTCATAAATATCATTAATGAAGAGTTCATCTTAGTTTTCCTTTTTCAGTTAAAATATCCAACAAGCGGAACCTTTAACCTTTTTATGTTCCTCGATTCAATTAGAAAAATACGCACAACGTTTACAAATAGAGGGAAATTGTTCAGCAAGGTATACTCAAATTCTTCAGCAAAATAAAAAATGAAAAACATTTCAAACGTAATATAGAAAGGTGAAGGTACGTATTAGAATATTACCAATTTGGGTAGAGAGATTATTTTTCCAGCAGGGCATCACCACGCAACTGCTTTTCGAGCTATGAGATCCAATTGCAGTGCGAGGTCGGAGAGCGATGAAGCAGGAGATATCGATTCCCTTCAATTATCCATGAAAGAACGCCTTTCATCGCAATCTAAAATGACATTACTACAAATTGATGGATCCATCAGTCTTATCCACAGCACATCTTCGTAGGAAATTCGATCTAGACTTGTGAAGTAGCGCTATTACTTCTGCGGGTATCATTCAAAGTGATAGCGTTACGAACAAACTTCTTATGGTGCTGAATCGAGATGATCTTCTTATCCTGCCGAATGCCGCTGCAAATTATTTGCAGGTAGGAACTCTTTGTACATAACAATCTGAGCTTGATTGACTATTTCCTCGATCAATATAAAATATCTTCAATTAAATATGAAAACTTTTTTATCAAATCGTTGAGAGAAGCATTGCCTATATTATCATTCCTCTGCAAACGAATACCTTGATTTTATTTCTGGGCATGAGTAACTATGATGAAAGCTCATCTTTATAAGTTGTTTGCCCATTAATTACTCTACCAATAAGCGGTTGTAACTAGGGGAATAGGAAAACAAGTCGGTAAATTACTATGTTTTCGTATTACAGATTTTTCTTTCATTAAAGGGGATTAAAAATTATTCCGTGATGTGTTAAACGCATTACTTTTAGCATTATTCAAAAGTACACACAGTGACCTTTGCTTCTCATCGTCGGAAGTTAGATTGTTACCTCGCTAATGTTTTAGGTGCATTACATTCTGTATTATTTTAGAGTACCCCAAGTAATCCTTCATTGTCATCTTTGGAAGTTAGATTGCTACCTCGCTAATGTTTTAGGCGCATTACATTCTGTATTATTTTAGAGTACCCCAAGTAATCCTTCATTTTCATCGTTGGAAGTTAGATTGTTACCTCGCTAATGTTTTAGGCGCATTACATTCAGTATCATTTTAGAGTACCCCAAGTAATCCTTCATTCTCATCGTTGGACTCGGGTTGTTGCCTCGCTAATCACTAGGCGGTCAAAACTTCGAGCTTCGGAGAGCATTAAACTTCGCTGCAAGTTGGCGTAGGACTTTCCTCTCTAATAGAACGTGTCGCTGAGGCCTTTTGGCGGCTTAAATGAAACTTGCTCGTTCAGTTCTAACTTTGTTAGAACTGATCAAATTGTTTTGCAGTAGCGGGATGGTTAAAGCTTCCATCGGTAGGTAAGTTTATCAGCCACATCGGGAGGCATTTGCTTGACAAAGCAGAGTATGAACTAGCCTTTTGATATGAAGTATTGAAGAACAGTTCCGTTGATCACGCTTCTATTCCTCCTGTTCATGCTTCAGAAGACAGGATATTATACCATGAACATCCCAGGATACTTAAGATTCTTCATAGTCACACAAATGAGAATTATTTTATTATGATTATTATAAACTTATTTATTGCAAAACCAGACATAAAGGTATTTCGTACGTTACCGGTACCAGAATCTTACTTAAAAAATTAAATTAAACTTAATACACTGTCTTTTATGTACATTCAGATGTTGCTTCATTTCGACTCAAGTTCAGGTTTTCCGTTTTCAAAATTGTTAAAAAGTAATTAGTACTACTTATGCCAGTATCGAGGTATAGCGGTTATAATATTACATAGAATCTACTGGCAATACTGCTGGCCAGTGGAGAAGGGGAAAATTCCGTGCCATTCGTTAGAACCTACGTCAAATCTTGCTTATCTCAAAATGTGAGTTTTTCATGTGGAAATCTTTATAAGTCAATCTCTTAGCTCATAAAACAGATAATGTAGACTAACAATAGTTGTTGATGTTCGATGACGCACGTTTGTTCCGTAAAAAGATGCTAAGCCTTTCTGTGTATTGGAACAAAAGCAGTCACATTTAACAGGACGTTTAAAAATCTGTTAATTGGAAATTTTAGTATTAATTGGTGTGCTAAACCTTGTTCAAACGCTCCCATCATGTAGATGCAGCTACAATCGTACGCAGCATAACGAGGAACTGTAATGATGGGATACGCACTTCTCAAAAATTATACCCGTAGAATTTAATATCCTTCCTTTAAAAACTCGGCTCGCTGATTAAATCGTTGGAGAAAACAGTCATTTTCCTTCCTTTCGTGTAGAACACAACACACCTTGCAGGGTACAAACCTGGCATGAAGTTTTCGATGAATTTTGACACCAATTCTGAGGCATATGAAGTTAACATTTGTGGACCATAAGCTGGCCTTTTAAATGAAAAATTCCAGATATTTTGTCAATACCTTACAAAACCGAAGCGAGGGTCGAAGCAGAAATTTCAGAAAAATTTTCATTCTTCTTAAATCTTTTAAACGGGACAAAAGCTGACGATCATTCAAGCACTTTGTCAAGAGCACTGTTGATGCTATGGAAATCAATAAACACTTGCTATCAAAAGACTCCAAGTCCCTGCTAGAAGGTAATGCAGCTCTAGATCCTTGCAGGACATTTTCAGCAAAACTCACAACCCGGCAACAAGCGTGAGGAAAGCAGCCGACCTGTAGGAAATATCTTTTAAAATCCTGGGAGGAAAAGTAGAGACCATCCGAAGATGTTATAATTCGAGCTTCAAAATGAAAAGCGAAAACGAATTATGGTTTGTTTGTCAGGTTGAAGTGAGCTAGTACTGGATAAGATTGATTACAGCATGCTGCAAAAAATATTGTCATAGATTGGCAGCTGTTCCAGTTTTATTCTTCCTGTCCAGCGTTTGAAAGTCGGCAGAACCTAATCCTTCAAACTTTCTGCGCTCAAAATGATGAAATTTTGTGACGAGTTAGAGCATTATATACAAATAGTACGAGAAAACTCTTTAGCATTTCTGCAAAATGAAAATGTTATTGCTCAAGTATTTTATCATACTAGAAAAAGCATTATTACCGATCCAAATAACCGGCTAAAGACGAATAGGACCCAGTTGGGTCACTGCTTTAGATAGATGAAAATATGTGGACTGCATATTATGACAGCATTATCATTTTTATGAGTGTACATTGACCATTTTAGGGTGTCAGTGGGTGGTATATTTGATACGAATGACAGGGTTGCAGAGTTGAAAAATTTATTGTTAATCATCAGATGTTACTTATTTAACACCGCAAAGTTCTTACACTGTATTTTTTTCTTAGAAACGAAATGACGTTTGCTGAAAGACTCACAGTTTGCATTATGTGGAAGACACATAGCTCACTTCAGTACATTTACATTCATAATTAATCGTTTACCTTTTTCTTGAAAAGGGACTATAACAGCTCAAAATTCAAAGATAATAATTAAGTTGTGTTCAGAGTACAATATTTCTCAATGAAAAACTGGAACGTAAGTTTTATTCAGAAGTTTTCGTTCGGTAATTAGTGGTTGCTATTGACATGAGCAGCTAGTCGATAGTTTCCGCGAGTTTCTCCAACTTAATAGGCAGATGAAATTTGTTGGGTTAAATGATGCGGATCAAACTATAAAGCTTGCAAACGATGAGAGTCAAACTGTAAGGCTTGCAAACGTTGAGGGTCGAACTGTGAAGCTTGCAAACGATGAGAGTCAAACTGTAATGCTGGCAAAATAAGAGGGTCAAAATACAAAACTGACAAACGATGAGGGTCAAGCAGCAAAAATGAAAAACGATGAGAGGTGAGCTGCAAAGTTAGCATCGGGCGAAAAATTTGATCGAAAACTCACGAAAACTCGAAAGTTGGCTAGCCCTCGAACGTCAAAGTTTCCTAACACAACCCTCGCTTCAAATACATCAGGGAACTCGCCAGAGAAGGTATTTAACCAGGTTGAAGCGCCAGTGCGTTATCCTGCGATAGACAGGAATGTTGAGCAAACTTTGCCTCGAATTGATATCATTACCTCCCCTCTCACAAACCTGGGATTTCATATTTGTCTGGATCCGTGAAGGTCGAGCCAACTTTGGGATTGGTCAAAGTGATTGCCACTCATAAGTTTAGTTTCCGTCTTGATGAATGTTTGGCGATTTTTCATTTAGTTCTTTTAGACAAGAACTTCATTATCAAATATGGACACACATGTCAGAAAGTTTTGTATATGTATTTTATTAGTGATTAACTCAATCATCAGAAAAAAAATTATTTTTCTTGTTCTCAGCCGAGTAGTCGGAAGAAACGTGTAATTGAAATTTAACAAATGCTAGTTCTGCCCCCCTTTATGAAAACGATGAATGAATGGCAATTTTTCAAATAAGGTCCTTGGACGAGAAATTAGTCTCCTTTTTTTTTGAGCTCCATTATTCACTACGTTCTTCAACAGGTTTTCAGAGCTGTAACCAAATTTTAGGTTATAAGCAAGTACTGAACAGGCATTAGTCTTCATTCAGAACTTGAAAGTTAAGGACTTGTTTCTTAGTTGCTCCACAACGATGGGATGAAAGCAAGGGTCTCGGAATTGCAAAAAAGAGCTATTGCATTTGGTCGGGCTAAAGAGCACCTTGTGAAGGAAGTAGCGGTATTCGTTTGTGTTTCATGTTGCACTTTGATACGGGTACACGAAAAATGAAAACATTTTGTTACTTACGGTAATTCAAGGCAAATTTGTGGTCAGAAGAAAATTCCAACAGATAGAAGCCGCTCTCATGTGTCCCAAACGGTTGACCAGAATTGCATTTCAACAAGAATATAACTACTGCAAAATGTCAATGATGGCCCTTATCCTGCTGCTTCTGACCGAACTTTCGAAGGTAACAGTGAATATATAGAGCAGAGCAATTCGTAAACGACTGGTGTTATCTCCTGCCCATAAGGTCACTCGCTTAAGGCTGGGGCAAAGCACTTGTGCATTAGACTGGAGAGGAGCGGAGAAGTGTCGTGTGGTTAGACGAACCGCAATTCTTTCTCTAAAGCAATGATGTCCGCCGTTGTTGTTCATCGAATGTCTCAAGAAGCCTTCAACGAAACTTTCGTGCAAGGGACGATAAAAGAAGGAGGGTCAGTCATGTTCTAGGGATATTTCAACAACACGGAAGTGGGTGCTTAAGTTGGGGTTTCCGTCAAACTGAACCAGCACGGCTACATTGAGCTGCTAGATAACCAAGTTTTGCCATTTGTACAATATGTGAATGAAGAAAAGTATATTACTTTGCTCAGCTTTCTGGATGGCACCAGATTGTTGCATTGGGATAGAACTGTCATTAACTGATATGATAGACAATCAAGACATGTTAGGTTTTTAGATTAGCCAGCTAAGCCACAAGACATGAACCCAATAGGAATTTACAGGATAACCTAGGACGACAAGTTAGACACGGAGAAGATCGTCCAATTACTGAGGCCGCTCCACGAGATCAGTTGATGCAATAGGGGCTTAAAATCAACCAGGCGTATCTTAAGATACTTGTTGACTCAATACCATGCAGAATTAGTGCCAGGTGGCTAACTTTTTATCCGAGGAGCATATTGTTAATGATTTTCCAAAAATTTCAAACAATATTCAAAACCCTAAAAATTTCCAAAATGAATGCAATAACGGTACCAATTTGTTAATCGTTTTTTAACGAAGTTTACACTTTCGTGATAGATTTAGTATTTTAGTTAGCATTGGAAATTAGCTTTTGTTTCATTCAGTAATTGTTTGCATATTCACTCAATCATCCTAATTCATTAATTTCGTAAAGAGCAATAAGCGATTGAGAGTTTCTATTACTTTCACATTTTCAAAGCAGATGCAGAGTTAGAGTAAATTTTCATTGGCAATCATCATTCTCTCAGTCCTGCCATAAAATCACAAGTTACGTCGAATAACGTATATTTAACTTTGAATTACAGACAGAAAACAACGTAATGTACATTCCATATATGGCAAAGTATTCTTATTCATAGAGAATGCGAAGTTGGTGACCGGCAAACAAGACAGCATGTTACAGCTCAGTCGCTTGACAAGAAGCGCCTGAAGGAGCAGAACTGACTTCAGTCCGGACTCATTTTTCAGTAATTTCCTTTTCTTCCTCATTGCAATAGCGTTTCGCTGATTTTTCATGATTTCAGTACTTTTTTCGTTGTACGTGCTTCAAAAAACAGAAAAAAAGATCAAAACTTGAAAATTATCTCTTGAGTCTTCAAGTTTAATTATAAAGTAGAACGTTTTAACTCCAAAGCGAAAAAGGCTTATGGATTCTGAAGCCAATAAAAATACGGTGATTTTATAGTTTTCGGATGCACAGTTTTACGATGTATGTAGGTGGCTATTGACTATAAACTTAGTTCCTTCAACTTCTTTTCAGTGGAATAATTACCGTTAAGAGCTTACCGATAAGTTTAAATGTATTAATTTCTATGCCGAATAAACGGTTAATGAAGTTAGCGTTTTGATTGACAGCATCCACTTTTGTTGATTCCGTGCGCAGTGTGCATTGTATTTGTTGCTGTAGTCCCTACAGTGTACGGGGTTGGGTTTGCTCTGCAATGCTAAACTTATCTTCTCTTAGAAATACCATAGACATTGCCTATAATTAGTTGCAAGAGCAGTTAGGAAAACATAGCAAATGCTAACAAAACGTTTAGGTTTCGAAAGTGGGTCGCATATTGTTAAGAAAGTTCAGTACTCTAGCGAACGATGCCTGAATACTTACGAGTGCCTGTCAACATCCTCAATAAGGGCGAAAATTGCATGTTCGAGCGCCAGTTCTATATGAAACTTCAACTTTATCGCTCTTCATTTTACGCGCTGGTGTGTGGATATCACTTTCGCAGAAAAAATGGCCGCCTTATTTCGAAGTTTTCAGTCGCAAAATGCTTCCCATGTTTTGCACGACTAATTCACGCTACGAATTTCATAAAACACATTCAATGACCCTCTGTTGGTATGTAATTATGATATTCCAACAGGATATGCCACAGAAGACACGTGTGCTGTTTCATGCTCTGTGGCAGTAGTATTAAACAGTCACAGGTTTAGTTACTTAAATATTAGTCAGAATATCCGTAGACTTTATGAACTCAAATTTGCATGAATAAATAATTTGTTCTATATGATCACTTTATTTATTAGAAAATCGAGGTATTAGAGCAATATCTAAAAAAATAAGCAAAAAGTATAGCAAAATAGCCAAGAGTTTCGCTAGAGCGATTGTTTTCGGATGTAAAAAGATAAAAATGATCGATTGATAAGTGATATCTCACTAAACAAATGTTATTGATGCAATAATCATAACGCATTCAATTTTTATTTTATGGCTATATTTTCAGGAAAAATAACAAATAAAATCAATTGTTTTCACTGAAGCCAAAAGTTCCATGAAGCCGTGAGAAATTTTACGAATAATAATTTTTGAAGTATATTACCACGAGAACAATTAATAGAATCTATTTACATTCGCTTAAAGAGCTGTCAAGAACCAGCACAATTCTTTCCTTGATTGCTGATTGCTTTCCGTAGGTGAAACTGTTTTGCAAGTTCGAGCAAACTTGAACGGAAAATTCAGGAGGTGGCGTGAAACATTAAATGGTATCTAAACATTCGTATGTGAAAATATCGCGTAAACGTCCAAAGAATAAGCAAATGTGTGCTGTTGTTATATATACTGACTACTAGAAAAAGGATCACATCGAATAATAGTATAGTGTGAATAGCTGGTCAACTCAGTTAGCAGTTTTGTTATCTAGAATAATGTAAAAACATTGCCAAGGATAAAGTCGAGACAAGGTTCATTTAATTTGTTTAAACAATCTCTACAGAAGCGAGTAAAATGTAAGTAACGCTTTTTTAAAACCCGTCATGATGGATACCAAGCTACTAGTTAATATCATTAAGATATCGTCTCCGCTTAGGGAAGTAGAGCTGAGAAGTAATGAGGTTTTGCAGCGGCTCTTTCACCTCAGTGCGCAGCTAAGGCGCTGCCGCAAGGCACCATGCAAATGAGCGACACAACAACGGAGCGTGCGCGTGTTGTTCCTGCGGCCCCATTCTGCTCACGAGCGCACCTCACGACGTCGTCATCTTCGCAGAGTTAGTTGGGGTGTGAATTTGCGTATTTTGATTTATTTGAAACTGGGTAAAATCGAGGTCGTTTGAGTTTGTCGTAATTTTTTTCGTGATGTCCGACAATATATCAAAATTAATTTATGTATGCTTAAACTAAGCCATTCGAAACGATAGAAGTCGACATTTTGAAAAATAGCGCAAACGTACGAGAGAGTATAACGAGGTTCTCGATAAAAATAAGAAACATGTTATGTTTCACATTTACAAATTCCAGGCTGACTTGTGGTTAGGAGACAAATTTCACTGATTTTATGCTCTCAGGTAGCGAGCGCAACTGTTACCCCTCAAAACTAAGAATATTCCGCGTGTCCAGCACAGCTTCACTCGTCGGATACTACTTTTCCAACCATTTTATACATCAAAAAATAAAGTTCCACTTCAAAAACCAATGTTTATAACTGTTTCAGGCATTCAAGAAAACGCTTCAAAGGCACATTTGAGTATCTATAGGTAACATTTCGAGACATGTTCCATGTTGTAAGAATGAACTGTACTGATTACTTTGCAATCGAAAGACAGTTTAGAATTCTTTGCAAGTAACCCCGATCATAGATACATGATTATATCCCACCCAGTTTATGTACGATGACGCGGTGTAAAAGAGACAAGATATCTGAATAACATAAGTATATGAATAAAAGCAGATTCGGCATGCAATGCTATATATATGAACATAAAAATGGCACTGAGCATATGTATAGTAGCTTATTATTTATAAAATAAATCTTAGATTTAGACAGAGCGCTCATAAACATACACTAGAAAAACATTAATTATAATTTAGCCCATTTTTTCCATGCCATTAAATATATTTGATAACTCTCAGGAACAATATTATTCACGCGTCAACTGGCACAAATGCAACGAAGACAACAACTGTAGAAGAAATATATTTAAGCTTTGCTTTTATTCTTGGCGTTTATGACACAGCTAGTAGCGGCACTCAGCCAAAAATGGTGGGACTAGTGATATTAAATTCCTAGGATGCCCTCTTATTTACGGCGACTCACATGAAACAATGTTATTTTTTTAGTATCACTGACACGGACTGCTTTAGCTGACAGTTTCGCTATCACTTTAGGACGGACGGACAGACGAACAGAGAGACGGGCGGATAGAGTGAAGGACCAACCAACCAGCCCATCCAGCAGCCCTGGGCTATTATAGTAAAGTATTGGCTATATTATAATATAATATTGGCTTTAATCTGGGAGTAATCATCACACAAGATTTTATTAAATGTAATCCTTGAGTCAAGAAAAGACAAATATATGATCGTGAATCTGAAAGCAGAGAAACCAAAAGTATGTAAACATACTGGCTGTAATAGGAGTCTAGTCAGGCACGGGGCTGATTATTCGTATTTACACTTGCTAGGAGAAAAATATGATCTCGACGCAAGCGTTATCATTTAATATTGAATTTGAATTTTCAGGAATTATTTTCAAGGCTGATCCCTCAAGCGTTTGAATTTCGCAGTACAAGGCCTTTGAGCGATGGTTTAAACTTGTACAACAAGCACAAGAGTTCAGTGCAGCAGCATGCCAACTATCACCAGCTTATCAGTGTGAGCTTCGTAGACTACAGAACACTGATCATACTGCACTATATATGTACTGAGTAGCTTGCATTTGTACACCGTGACATTGCGCAGTGAAGCGGTGCTTCATATGCCCCCCTCCCCCTCAAGTTGATGCCGCAACGTAGCCCGTATCTAGCGCAACCCGTATCTAGCGCAACCCTCATGTAGCGCAATTCGTATCTAACGCATTCCGTATCTAACATATTCCGTATTCAAAGTATCGTGTATCTAACGTCACTCGTATATAATGTAGCCAGTATCTAACGCAGCCCTCATCTTCTTCGAAAAATACAGTTCCACTTCAACAACTAATGGTTATATATGCATCAGATATTCAAGAGAACGCTTCGAGACACCGTAGGGTATCTTTAGATAATATTTCTAGACTTATTTCGCACGGTAAGAATGAACTGTACTGATTATTTTACAACCCGTATCTAACGTAGGCAGTGTGTAAAGTACCCCGTATAAATAAAATCCGTATCCAACGTAACCCACATACATCGTTAATTGTACCGAACGTAATTCACTATGCACCGTAAAAACGCGACCTTAATTTATAAATGATCACGTGCACAAAAAAGATAAATATTAATTGATATAGTGAAAATCTACGAATAAAAAAATTAGATTATTAGAACAGTTGCTCAATAACTCGTTTGTGATACTTGATGGGGTCAATAGAAGTCTGACATCGCCGAGAAGCAGCAAAGAATCGACCCATTCCTAGTTTTTTTCAGTAGCTGTGCTAGATTATGACACATAGTGCAAGAACTGCCCGGTGCCACTTACAGACCCATTATCTCGCAAAAACAAATGAGTCTGAATGTCGTTTTTGTTTAACAGGTTGATGTTGTACTCACAAATTGACAGCATTAGAGGCCACTTGGGTCGTCGTACAACATAAAAGAGGCAGATTTGGGTTAAAATATATACGAGCATCACCTCCGACGTTTATGGTGGACACAGCAGTCTCAGAATACAAGTGGGGTGGATAATATTCAGGTCCCCAGCGTCGCATCTGATCTTTCAGTAGCATAATCTATAATTAAGACTCAGTCAATAGTTATTGACTGTGCGGATGGATCGAGTAACATCAGTCATAATTGATGTTGCTCGATGTATCGTCATCTGAACCGTTTCAGAATGGAAAGTTTATTGTGGGCGAAAATATTTCCTAGCCAAATTCTATTGGCAGAAAAAATTGGTATCATGTGAAAAATATATTCTTCCAACTAGGAAGGCAGAGCCAATTTTCATTATTATAACTTACGAGACAGTTCAAACAGAACCTGAGATGCAACGAATGATAGTTGTCAATCATTAAATAAGAAATCATTAAAGCAGATGCTACTAATGAAATCGAAAGTTCACTTCACGTAACTCGCACGTTGGTCCTAGAAATAACCTCTAAATACATTGAGAAATTTGAGTGCAAATTTCGTTCACTCAATTTGCGCGGTTGCCCTCGTTTTCCCTCACATTATCTGCGCGTGAGAATGGCACAGAGCGGGTCTGAAGCCGTTACCTCGCAGAAACATCACACGCCCAAGTTGAGTCGTTCAGAAAGAAATGCGCACGCGTTCCCCCGTGGTAGTCTTTATTGCAGCAGGGCGGCAGACCTCTTTTAGTCTCAACAGCTCTGGCAGGCGCATTTTGAAGGAAGGAGGTTTGTAACACGAGCACGTTTCTTCGCAGTCCATTATATTTCATGGGGATTGCTCTGCGGCATATTTGTATGCACTCGTACGGACAGAAATTAAATTATTTCCCAAGAATACTCTTTCTTACAGATTCAATAGCCAGAATCATTGTCCAAAAACTTGATTAATTTCATTCTCAGGCATTTTTTAACAGTCTTCGTTCAACTCTCTCCTGGCAATTCGTTCAAAAATGAATAGCTTGAGAATGATTGTAGGCTCAGCACCAATGCAAGCCATCACCACAATTGAAAGATTACAAATTTGAAATTTACTGACGAGCTAATTTCTCGTCAGTAACCATTTCGAGAATCATGCATGAAAATGTTCTGCATCTTTCCAAAGATGTTTTCCCCCGAGTACGCAATAGATGCTTCAGGAAAGTCATTGCCTGATAAGCCATGGTTTTCCATTTGAGAGTGGCAGTTTTACTACTACCTTTAACAATAATATTCAAAAGTTTCCTGGTGAAGCACCATACTATTTTCAAACTATGACTCGTCCGAAAGTCTTCCAAGACTTCGGGCCTGGGTTGCTGATAACGTCAGAAGAGATGGGGGATATTTTATCCCAGTTACTTGCCTGCTGCTCTAGAAGCCCTTTCGCAGCCAGCGTCCTCTTAGCTCGTGGGAAAGTGGTAACTTCGTTCTCAAATATTTGTTCCGGCAGCGACACCTACATTATTCAGGCAACAATATTTTTGAAACTTCTTGAGAGAGATTTTGCAGCTTTTGTAATTCGAACCTTGGTAAGATATTGAAACTGAAGTAGATTATCAACTGCGAGAAATACTAATAAAAGACCTTCTACAGTAGGGAATTAAATCTAAAATCAAAGAAAAATCCGAGGAAAACATTGTAAGTATAAATAAATGATATAACTAATCATGTGTATTTATTGGAAAATGTAGTAGCTTTTTTTCACTTTCCTTTCATGAAGTCTTTTCAAAAAAGAATTTGGTAACGTTATTTACATGCGTTGGAACGAGTAACCAGGAGCAGAAAAGTGTTTGACTGACTTTATTACAAACCTAGATTAAAAAAATAACCTTTCTATAAGTTATTTCCAATGACTTCTGTTTTTCGCTAAGGTTGAATGTTGATCACAAGCATTGGACGTCACGAATGATAAAAAATGTACTGCACAGTGCAAACATGGCTTAGGGGAGAGATCGTTCAAGGCGATCCGCTGCTACGTGAAATACTCTTTTGTCTGATGGTCACTATTCAAACGAATATTGAAACCAAGTCTGCTCAATTGCGCTGATAAAATTAAATCGTTGTATTCAAAATAAGCAATTCTATTTTCAGCATTCATTGAGAACTGTACGCGTGAGGGTTCAAACTAATAATCTATATACTAAAATTTTCGCAGCCAAATCAATTAAAAAATGTGAAGTATTTCGTAAAAACAGTTGAATTACAAGGTTTGTCGTAGAAAAATTAGCGACTGTATAACAAAGCAGCTAATAACATTATATTGGGTCATTAGAAGACAGGGTAACAACAACACGACACAAGGCCAATGAAAACACTAATGACGTACATTGATGATTTTTGCAAAACACCTTCTGGCTCTTCGCTCATCGCCTAGGGAAACGTTGTACTAGATTTTCCTTCTTTGAAATCATTCCACCTATTTTTTCCAGCAAAAAAGTTTTCGACGATAAAAATTCTAAATACTTATTCAAGAACAAACATCATGTGAACTCTATCAATAAAAGCAGTTGAAGCATGTTCTATATTTCATGGTTTGAGCTATTCACGTTCGTTTGCTGGCTACATGATTTTTTACCGAAAATTCGCTCACGCAGCTCGGGGGAATGTCCCTCACTCGAAAACATTTTAACCGTGCGGTCGGCACACCGCTCCTCAAAGAACAAAATGCATATATGTGTGTCATCATGGAGCGAAGTAAACGTACCAGCATGACATTGCACTCCCATAATGACAAAAACTTCACTTTTAATGTGCCGTAATTTAGAGGGGAAATTCTCTCGCTTGAGTGTTTACCTGTAACCAATTTAGCTGCAAAGAAATGGAAGCGCATACCGCTCTTGATTTTACAGCAACAACTTGTATTAAAAATGAATACAACGTGCAAAAAACTCATTCTATACACTATCACTAAAAAAGTCTTTTAGCATATAGCTCTAAAGCAGCCGTTTGTGTCTCGTGTCACACAGATTCTGAGTTCGGAATGTTAAGTAAAGTGAGTTGCCATGCTAAGTCTTAGCAGTCTTTAAGTTCAGCTTATTCATTTATGTCCATCCTGTGAAGTGAAAGCCCTTCCTACTTGCGATGCAAATGAGTAGACGACGCACTTTACTGAGTCGCAAACACACGAATAACGCCTCTTTGGGTCTCAAGGTCTCAGCGCCGGACTGTTTCCTGATTTTCTTGGATCGGCAACTGGACCGAGGAGACGAGCTAATTTTCTTCCGTTTGTGTTCCACATCACTTTCATTAAAACGTGAGGGTGTGTTTTCGTTTAAGATCCTGGCTAGCAGGAGGAGTGAGTCAAGAGGTTTATCAAATATTTATTATTCACCTGTTCGTAATGAGCTGCAAGAGTTTTCTGTAGTTGAAATTGGCGTTGTACGCTGTGATTTGGAAATAACTTAGCTAAGTTTGGATACTGCACTTAAATAACAATTTTTCAGCAGCAATTTAAACACAGAAGAAGATGAAAACGAGGTACTATTTTCAACCGAGTTGGTAATGCAAGCAAGAATCACCAAATTGAGAAATTACGTAAATGAATCATATCTAATAATGGAACAAACAATTCAAATCAAGGTCACATTGAACAAATTTCAAAGACACGAACTATTTTTCTATTTATTTTAACAGAAACAATACCTTGAATAAGGTATCTATAAAAATATCAATGACATCTTAAGCTCTACATTCAACCTTTAGACACGACGGCTTCAAATAACTTTTTTTTTCACTCTAACTTCAACACGATCTAAAAACTGTGGGAATAAAATCCAATAAAGTGTTCTTCCGTTACGAAGAAATTGAGGACCTTAGGATCAGGCCAGAGAAATTGCTTGCGTTGCACTGGATCGCCAATTGACAAAGCAAATGAGGATGAATTCTCGAGCGCTGAGTTCAACTATTTTGGTCAAGTCGGCGAGAATGAGGCGGTTTCCGATGGTCCTACGCCGAGCTAGTTTCAGCATCACCTCTCAGGCACGTGCACGTCGCAAGTGAATTGATTAACGTGTTAGAGCACTAAACATACGGTAATGATCAATGTCATTTCAATTTCAAGTTTTCATGTGATTTTAGAATGAAATGAAGATATTGTACTTCGGAGTAAATCTGCAACACACTTGTTTTGGAAGTGAGTAAGAAGGTTTTGTTTATTTTTTCCATAGTTTAACGTTTGTTAGAGAAAAATAAAAAGCAAAAATGAGATTTCCCTCTTAAAACTAAACATGTTTTTCGCATGGACACAGAAGTTTTATTTCATAAAATTATGAGATTTTTGACCTACATGTGACCACAGAATGTAAGACAAGAACATCCGCTTGTAACTGTAGCAAAACACGAGGTGATATGCAACAGAAACGTATTGAAATCTTTCAGCAAATACCTTGCGTAATGTTCCTAGTTATTTAAACAGGATACTACTTTTATACCATCTCTCCTAGTTTATCTATCACATCATATCCTATATGTCTCTTACGTTAGATATTTGTTTCGACTGAAACTGCGGTGGAACTGCAGCAACAGTGCAAGGAGGTAAACACGGAAGTTGTGAGCCAATTGCCGTTTGGGGAGCAGGCACGAGACACAGATCAGAATCTAGAGCAAAGTGATTTGTGATAAAAGTTCAGGAAGTATTCGAGATTTTGTACTCTACTTCGTCTGAAAGATACCATGTACAAAGGCACTACTTCTTCGTCAAACTTTTTCATCAAAGGACTACGCAGTAAACTTCTCTATATGTCCGCACCCTCGTTTCGCTGATCGTGCTCTTACAAAAAATCGAATTCAAGGAACTAAGTCCTCAGCATGCGCAGCAATTCTCAACAGGCTTTTAACATTTGTGTTAAAAAGCTAATGGATGGTGCGCAATTTTCTTTGTCATATCTAGTTAATTTTGTCAAACCTAGAAATGTTACGAAAATTCCCATTTACATGAGACTAATTTTTTTGGAAAAGTTGTGTACCGTAAAGCTGCTACACAATGAAATGTAGAGTATTGCCACCCGAAACAATTGAGTACGAGTGTTAATACTCAAGGTCGCACAATGTCCTCGTGCCTCTTCAGTTAAAGTAATGATGGGATAGCTGACCAGGAAGTTTATATGCTCATTACAAGTCTGATTCACTGGCTTCACTTGTGAAACTTTGAGCTGCTTGTTAATTTGACATCGAATATTCATCACACCTTCAATATCATAAAATTGAAAAGACCGGAACCCATCACCGAAATTTTATGGAACGAAAATATTTTTTGATCAGACAACAGTAGCAAAATTTTACGTGGTAATATCTGTTCTCAAAATCGATAAGCTTCATAGCGGTCTACGAAATACCTTTGAAAAACGTCATTTCAATATTAGTTTGGAAAAAATGTTCGCTTCTCGTGCGGGTCTATTGCGAGCTCCCGCAAGACGCTCGTATTCCCAAAAATCTCAAGTCTTTTCAGCCACGCATCAAAAAACATCGCCGTGCTCGATTATCGGGACGCGAGGCGCTAGGGAAATTAATGCATGACATGAAAGAAAACTTATTTTGCGTATCCTTTCGTACTCCTATATATTTACCCACGTGCATGTAGATAATCTGTTCTTTCTGAGATGCGATGGATCTCATGTGGAAAATTGGTAGCGATAAGGTTGGAATGGAAAAGATTTACGGGGAAAATTCGATACTGTTCGAATTTTGATTGGAGCTACATTTGCATGTCATGTACGGTTCTTTAAAAATTTCAGTCAGAACACGACAGCAGTTCATAAGAGCTCGAGTGGTATATCGAACTATGCTTGGTAATGGAATTGATTAAGACTTTATGCATCTTTCGATGCAAATATATTCTTCTCGTAGGTTTGCATAAAACTCATAATTATGCAGGAGTGAGTTGCATATTTTTATCAGTAGTGCGGCACCACGAACTCTACCTATAGGGGGAGTGCTCGTAACGGTCTATTAGCTACTATGCAAATTAGAGCCAGCTCATCGGACGACTTTATTTGACATTCCTACGTCAACATGAATTTTATGACTCTCAATTCGACTACGCAAGTCGTGAAACATTGATTTCAATATCACTTGACGTTTTTAAAAGGAAACCTGCTTTAATAAATCATGTTTCTCAAACCCTGTTCCAAAATAGCCTGCATAAGTACATTAATCATCTTAATATTTTTTGCTAAGCGTTTTACCATTTTGCATCTCATTTGATAGCGACGGGAAAACGTTTTCCATGATCTTACAGTGGATCTAGATTAAGGAACGATTCTTTGTTAATGTAAATATTTGTTCAACCATTTCCTATCGCTGAAAGTCTTGGAAATGTCTAATGTCACTAAAACAGTTATACGACCAGTACCTATTGCTGTACTTACAGCTTTTGAATTCTGTTTTTCCCTGTTATCTTTGACATGATTGCTGGACATTCGACAAAGATCATTGTTGAAAACTGTTTTCCAAGAATTCTGAGTCGAATAAAAAGTCGTGATTGAAGAATGAATGCACAAGTATTTTATGAATGAATGTCGTATCTTCCAAAAAGCAAGAACTTGTTCAAAGGCCACAGCCTTTTATAAGCCTTTATGCAATTTTACAAACAACAATCAATGAATATCGGTGCCAATTGAAGCTCTGAGATCGAGTTTGGCCCCGCTGCCTATCGCTCGCCCACACCCCGCCACCTTCTACATCTGCCGCGGTCCGGCAAAGCAGCCCCTCAGCCTACTAGAGCCTCCTGCGGTAAAAATGAGCAAAACTTCTTCCATTAGTGTGATGTGAGATTTTCGTATCTCCATAACGTTCAGTTCTTCCGAGAGTTAGAAGGAATACACTGATTAGCAACGCTATTCCGGCTGTTTGTGTTATTATCATTTTACAACTACGAAAAAAACGTCAATAATCCAGCGAGCAATTCACCTACTGCAGCTAGAAACGTATTTGCTAGGTTTTAAACGAACATTTTACAGGTAGTACTCGCTTATGGGGTACTTGCGGTGTATATAATTTTACCTGTATTTAATATTTTTGGTTCGATTTACTCAAAATGGGTTCTATAGAGTTAAGAGTATAAATCTTCAATCAGCCGGCTTATAGACAATTATAGAATTGCTGTGGTAGACTATGAAGCAAGGTGGAACATAATGACTTTTTTGAGATGTAGGAAGAGAGAACAAATAATATTGAAGGTGCTACTACTATCTTCTTCTTTTCTGGTCTATACCTACTATTTTTAGGAAGAAAGTACCACATTTGCGTTATAGCCGTTCGATATATAAAACTGTAGCAACTAGTGTTGTACATTTTGATAGAATGTAAGACTTCCCTCCGAGAAACTGCTTTTCCACAATGTTTGAAGAACATATTATCCCCGAAATGTCTTTCTTGATTTGGGATCTTGTTCAAAGCGTTCAATAGAAATTTTTTTACCATTTCAAATTATCTTTCCCGGAAGTGCGAAGTAGAATAAGCACGCACGTTTTGTGAATGAGATATGAATGCAATTCGAGGTCCAGTCTGCGTTTTCTTCTGATGAGAATTTCCGTGATTCATAGTCTTGAATTTTTCTTAAACAAGTTTTACATAAAAATTCACTCAACTATTCACCAGCCATTCCAAACTATCAGCAGTAATCAAAACATGATAACAATAGGGACTGCACGCAATAATTAATCGTGTATCCTCATGCGGCATATTCATTGCATTCTTCATGGGATGATAGATATCGAGGTTCCATCGTTTCTATTATATGGTTCTAACTTTGAAGAAAAACATGCATTCTGATCGAACACGAATTTCTATTTTTGGTTGAAATCTTCCTCGAAAACTGAAAACACTTCGAGCCGAAAATGATTCAACCAATGCGTCCGAAATGAGTCCGTCATTTTGAGCCTCGCGGCTGGGGCGACGTGCATGCGTACACTCGCTCGTCTGCCCGAGCTAAAAAAGGCCTCACAGCTCAAGACGAGAAATAGTTTTTGCATTGCACCTCACAAATCAGTTCGAGAGAAGTTAACGCCTGTTTTGGCTGTCAAGGAGAGAGCTTGGAACAATTTTTTTCGCACTCAACACAATAAATGTTTCACTTCCATCATAAATTTACAACCAGTCGACGAAAAGAACAGTATGAGTTTCGACGCAGAGGCTGAATGCTGCAATGGTTAAACTAAGGGAAACTACAATTTGTTGCCAGGAAAGGTTTTGTACAGTGAGCTCAGAATATATGACAAAAATCTAAAGTGCTTGAAGTAGCAGAATTTGTGGCATCAAAATTGAATTCCTAAGAAAACTTTTTACCACCCCTGTTCATGAAAATATTTAAAAACAATTTCAACAGAATATTCAGAATTGGATTATAGCATAACGGAAACATTGAAATACATGATGACGTACGACTTCAAAACAGAAATCGAATAAATGCGAACTCCAATAAATAGTGACGGAGAATTCGGGCAATACGACTCATGGATAACGGTTGGATGGAATAACCTTACCTGTACAGAAAAAATATATATTTCTGATCAGTACGCGTTGCCGTACAGTGAGTGTATTGGCCATACAGTGGCCGCACAATGGTCGTACAGTTGGCGTACAGTGGCCGTACAGTGACCGCACAATGACCGCACAGTGGCCATGCAGTGGCCGCACAGTGGCCGTACAGTTGGCGTACAGTGGCCGCAGAGTGGCCGCACAATGACCGCACAGTGGCCANCATGCAGTGGCCGCACAGAGGCGGTACAGTTGGCGTACAGTGGCCGTGCAGTGGACGTACAGTGGTCGTACAGTGGCCGTACAGTGGGCAAAAGCAGAGAGCTCGGTGCCCAGGGTATTCAGAGAACAACGCTTGATGAAACAACATGGAACGTAACAAAAAGACCAAACGAAATTTTGGTGTCGAGTTTCTCTTCATTCGTTCTGTTAATTGATGGCCTTTTCATAAGCTTGATATTCGTGGAATGAGGCTGCACTCAGTGCCAGTGTGAATGGAATGAGAGAAGCTCCCCGGCATGCATGAGATTTGCAAGCAGATGCTATTCACTGCATAGTTCCCTATGGGGGACGGAAGCGGCATGACATTCAGTAACGCCATTGTAGGAACATTTGAAGCTTATTGCAAGAACTTTCGTGCTGCTGTGAGAAAGATTAAATATAGCACCTAGTAGAGTCCTGATGCACGTGCTCAGATACTTCAAGAACCTGAAGGCTCCTCACTCAGTACGATGAGTAAATCAACACTGGCCCAGCAGTACAAGAAAACAAAATATCGTGTGCTTGAAAAATTTCAAAAAAGCAAAAATATTCATCTATTCGTATAATTGTGTATTTCGAACTTTGACGAAATCTTCTTACCTGTTCAGATTTGGCAGAATAGACTACTTCGATTTTGCTGAGGCGATAAATTAATTTGGGATGACACAGATACCCCAGGCAGCAGAATGAACGGGCAGTGAAAATGCAGAGAATGCAGTGAAAATTCATGCATTCGCTGAGTGTGGGGCCCGCCAGACCAGGGAGACGAAGGTGACGTGGAGGCGTTCGTACCAGCACCCTAAATTGGTGAATTCCGAGGACGCGAGCGCTCGTAGGCGTCGAAAACTCCGTAGGAGCTGCAAAGGAGAAGGTAAGAGGCTTAATTATCTTGTGAAAAATTTCAATTTGCTACAATTTGACCTTCTGGACATGAATCTTTTATAAGAAAAGTGAAAAGAAAGCAGGCTTAACTCTTCAATCGCAAAAAAAAAAAAACATTCAAAATACGTGAACTATCACGGGGCAAATTAGTGCAACAGCAAAAGTTAACAATAACCCTCAGCCATGTGTGTCGGGAAATTTAAAAGTGAGGTCATCACTCGCCGAAGATGACTACATCAACAACTTTTTTGTAGCTCCTGAAGAGAGCTCATCAAGAGGCCTTTCCCGCCCAGCTTAGTTCAGTTTGAGGGTGCGCACACTGCGTCGTGTGCCAACGTACAAAGTTTGCTGGCTCTCACGAGACACTCCCACCAATTCAACAATGTGGGGGGTGAGCTGCAGCAACACAGGTTTTAACTTGGTTACAAGCTAAGATAAGACTGTGCTTCAATCACTTGCCTCTTGTACACGCTTAGGCTGATGTAATTCTGTTTTGATCTTCGAGAAAAATTTATTTGAAAATATATTTTTAGGTATAAAATATAAAAAATATGAAAATATATATAAAATATACATAAACATATATGTAAAAATATATATATATATAAAATATATATATATATAAAATATATATATATAAATAGATATAAAATATATAAAAATATTAGAGCTCAGAGAAGTTCATATTGATGGCCATGTTATAACACAGTTTTTGTAAGCGACGGCACAAACTATTTGGTTCGAAACTCATGAGCACCACAATGATAACAGAATAATTCGTGAAATTCATCAGCCAAATTTTTGAGCCCCAACAAAATCTCATCAAGTATCCTATTAAATAAGGTAAAATTCAATTCAGGCAAACTAATGTTCAAATTTTACCTACATTAGAAAATAAATGAAAATATTGAGGAATAAATGGAGCTGAAATATAACACACACTTCGTAAAGTAGCGGTAGCAGTCATCAAATTTCAAGCAGATTTCTAAGCATTTGATAACGAAGCATGAAACTACGTGTACTCCTAGAGAGGGAGAAGCGTTCCTCCGTAAAATATGACGTGGCGCTCCAGCCATACGCTCGACATGACGTGGCGCTCCAGCCATACGCTCGACATGTGAATAAAACTAAAAAACATTTGCTCCGGAAACGTCTTTGAAGTTGAGAAAGCGTTCCAGCACTCAAAAGATTAAAGCAATTCTTTCATGAAAGAAGCCCTGCACAAATCTCAAAAAGATGAAGATTAAAGTTTGAATGAAACAAAGGGGCCCTTTTGAATTGTAGCTGACACTGTTCCGTGTACAGGGTACCCAGTCTTGTAGAAATTGGTATGAACATTTTGCCTGGGGCATACATTAACACCTTTTCTGTTATAATTACATTTTACGAGTTATTCACTGCCATGCACAAATTAGAAAGGTAAATATGTCACGTATATACTGAAAGTCAATTAACAACTGATATTTGGCATATGCGATGTGTCGTGTCCAAGAACTTTTTTAAATACTAAGAAGCACTATTCATCGACTTT
The DNA here is from genome assembly GCA_014899125.1 of Orchestia grillus. NCBI lineage: Eukaryota > Metazoa > Arthropoda > Malacostraca > Amphipoda > Talitridae > Orchestia > Orchestia grillus. The sequence goes on from VOMN01075993.1 coordinate 37,598, forward strand.
AATGGGTCGACATGAATCTCTCCTTTGCTAAAGTATGCTAAATTTCCACTAACATTGTACGGTTGGCCTTCATAGGTTGAAGCCTATTTTAATCAGGCTGAGGGGGCTGGAGTGTCCTCCTGCTCTGCTCGGTTCGTTGCTTGAATAATGATCCTCTCTGGCACGCTGCCTGGCTACTGTCGCGTGCCTATTATTGTTAAAGACAAATCCGAGAGGTATGAATAAGTTCTGAGAAGTTGCACATTGCACAGTTATGAGCCACTCTGAGTCATGAGGGTAAGCATGGGGTCGGAACTTAGTTCGTGTCTCACTACTGATAAATTTAGTGCGCTTATTTTCGACGAAATAAATAAAAACGCGATTATTTTCCGAATGTTTGGCATATATATTCGCGTTTGGCATATATGTTCGTAACTCACATTCCCTATATCAATCAAAGCTGTATTAAGAGACTTCACACAAGCTTAATTGAAATCACAAAAACTAAAGTAATAGGAACACACCTAGCACCTCTTCGCGTGTCACACCAGTGAAGTAGTCAGTGGCAAACTGCGTACAACAAACAACGCTTGTTCAAAAGTGATAATTGCCTATCATTTTTTCTTATGCAAGCAAGTAAAAATTCCAGTGCTGTACCATTCATGGCACCAAGAAATGTGAAATCTTACTGCGCACGTTCAAGCATTCAACTCGGAGTGTCACCTGTCTTTTGCATTTTCAGTCATTTGAGGAAACGACAATTTTGTCTCCAAAGTGCCTGACGCTCTGCCGTTTCTCATAATTACGCTTCTGGATGAGGCGTCAGTAGTCCTGCGACGTAATTAGCCTCGCGCCAGAATGTCCATATTTATCCGACATTAAGAGTGATGAAACGAAACACACGTGCTGAGGCGAAACATTCAGTTGGCTGTGAAGTGATTTACTGCTGAGAGACAAAAAATGTTTTCTGTATGTTCAATAAAAAGTCCGGAAAATGATGCACAATAGTAAAATAAATGCATCTTTTGCTTGGAATTCACTATATTTTCCAACACGAAGAAGCGATCTTATTGGAATAGAGGACACTGGAGCCACAGCTTTTAGCCTGATAGCTGAAAAAACAAGGCAAACGAAGGCAAGCCTCTCACCACTAAGTATTTCTAACATCCTACAAGAGCAAAAGTTCACAGTCAAGTGTTACTGGTACACAAACATTCCTAAAACTTCTTTATCTTATGGGCTCAATCCCCTTCATCAACCTCGAAACGTACTTTTCCAAGAAGTAATTTTTTTTGAGGACTTCTAAGTCCGCCTACAAAGTTTGGCGACGGCCCTTGAACAACTCTACTAGCAGCTAATAATATCCTCGGCGTGATGCCTTAATCGTAAAAAATGACAAACTTCTGGCTTGTTTTTGTGCAGGAAATGCAAATTCTGCCAAAATTGGAGGCGTTGCAGGTACGCCACATCTGGCGATGCCAGGCTAAGGAACTTACTAAGGATGGCAAGCATTAAGATGATGGCAGGATAGCACGATAGCGTCCCACCAAATTACCCTTTCGCCAAAGGAAGACGTTCTTCCCAGAGACGAGGTGCAGCGCAGGTAGATAGGCAGCAGCGTTCTGCACATTTACGGCGGAGAAAATATGCAGTCCACAGCAGAGCAGTGGCATGTGGGAAGTTTTTGTGGTCTTTGTATCCATTAAATTATAAAATTACCGTCTTGTTCTTCAGAGTTTCGAAAAGTGTTAATATCTACTTAATGTGAGGGTGTGTTTACATAAGTAATAGAACAAAGAAAATCAATGTGAACATACTAATTTTAATAACTCAACCTTGAGGATCGAAAGCTTCTTAGGCTTTCCGTCTCACTCTAACTCTACCATTTTTCTTGAACAAGATGAACCTCGATTCATCTGACCCTGGGAAGTGTTTCCATTGCTCGTAAGATCAGTTTTTTTGTGATTTGTGCAAATTGGAGCCGTTAGCTTTAGTGACAATGGTTTTCTAGGGGCGGTGTAACTCCTTTAATTAACCCATTTCCTTTAGTTCTGGGCCCACGGTGCGGGCACAAATTTTCTTAGGACTATTATGGAACATGTTAGTCAACTGCTACACACGCTGTTTGGTTTGCTCTCACCAACCGCTTCAGAGAACTCCTGTGCCAGTTTTCAGAATTTTAGCTCTGCCACTATTATTACTGAATAACTGCACTTCCCTATCATTTCCCACTGAGCAATTGCTTTTTGTTGAGACCTAAGTTTTATGACCATCATTTTAAACACTTCTTTGGTGGTTTTCCCAGCCCACTGCAAACCTACAACCTGTCCTTTGTCAGAGACAAAGTTTATTTCCCATGCTTTTCTGTAATGGTACTAATTCATCATCTACAAACAGCAGTCACTATCAGGGAACAGTGCTGGAAATATCGTATAGATTTCATCGCCCTAATACATTCGTAGTGGTGTCTCCGGCGTGTTAGGAAACTACTGCTTAAGAAGTTATCCACATTATAAAATTTAATCCGTCACTGTTCCCCCTTGGCTTCCCTATAATTATAACATAATCAGCATTCAAGGTGTTTCGGCTTCCTCTAGACGCTAACTCGATCGAAGTGAGAAATTAGTGTCGATCTGACGTATATTACTGATTTCCATGCATAAATAAATCCATAGATAAACTATGACGGAGAAAATTTCAGCATATGCATATGTCAATCAATGAGACACATGGTTCTCTCATAACTTCCACTATATTCAACTTCGACTTCCAGTTACTCGCGGTGAGGAGTTTCTAGCTCATGCCAAGTATCGTAAGCCCCGATGTGGCGTTGCACAGTCGGCTGAAGCGCAGCATTCTCATTTTACGCTCCTTAATACAGGATTATTGGCCCCGCTCACGAAGCTTGTTCTCCTCGGGATTGCTCTGGCAGCCGAGGTTTTTATCGACTTTCGTGCGCTCGAACGGGACTGCAATACACCTACTCCTGCAGTAAAAAATCTAATGGAATGATGAAACTCCAGATTTGCAAAACTCAAGTTAGCTACGTGTTTGAAATTTGTTGGGTAATGTAAATTGATATCACTGACGGTTCAATCTAGTAAAAAATTAATTTCAATTTATTAGTAAATGCTTCTGAACTGGAAAAATATAACATTATTTTGAATCATTTTAAGCTACACACGGAAAGAGTTAAGCTGAATTCTGCCCACAAAAACGTGTAACGTAAAAATAAGCAAAATAAATTATTCTTCTGGAATACAGCTCAAAGTTTACCATATAATTTGAGGCATTTAAGCGAACAGTTGGAGTGGTCAGGCCGAATATGTCTAAGGAAAAAGGGTCGATATCCAACAACCTAAAATTATAGCATATGAAGCAACCTGAATTCCCCAGCGAAAACATTAACGCTTCTAATAACGCAGTACTGTGCCTCCATATCAGAGACTGGTCGAAGGCGAGTTAGAGCCTTCACGGTACTGCAATGTCTGAAGCCGCCAGTCAACTTCGCTCTTTTGTGGGTCAGTGCCGCATTTAGTCTGTGCTACCGGCTCGGATTTGTTCCGAACGAAATCTGTTTTGCCTCAAACGACGACTGATTTGCCACGAACGAATTCTGGTTTGTCACAAACGACAACTGATTTGCCGCCAATGAACTCTGATTTGTCACAAACGATATCTGATCCTCGTTTCAACAAACAGGTCACGTTTTCTAAAACACCAATTCTAAAACGAGACATTTTATTCATGAGGTATTCTTGCGACTCACCACAAAACGGACAAGGTCCAACAACCCAATGCCACATGCTCAATCTTCATAAGGTCTTAAGACAAGAAAAAATTGCCTAGCAATAACTCCGGTTGGATTAGATATGTTCAAATCTCCTGGAAACTATTGGAAAATATATATTATCTCACTCTATTATATTATCCAAAGTGATCCGAAGCTGTTTTCTCCTGACGAAAAAGGTTAGATTTCATCAGAATCACACGAGTGGCAGTTTACATGTAAACTTTCAGTCATAACACACATTTCTGCACACCTCGGATTATCTACCAAAGAACACTTTCGCCTCCCAGCTTCCCAAACTAAACTCAGGAGGACGGTATACCAGTTGCTATCCGATTACTTACATGCGGAATAAGATTACCAGAACAAGAATGAATTAATGCAATCCGGTGGGGGGAGTTCCTTCGTCAGATTTTCTTTGCGTTTCAGTGTCATAATCTCAGGGAAACCCTTGATCTCATTACCTTCCGGCACTACACTGCTTTCATTTGATACAGCTCAATTTTTACAAAGAAAACGCTCACTTAAAAAACGATCGCAGTTTTGATTATACTCTATTTATGATGCCCGTACTTAGTTATTTACAATGCGCTTCAACACTTGAGAATTTGTTATCGTCTGAGCATTCGTCACCTGTACGGGAGACGGTCATGTCACACAGTACATCACTCAAGTCACATTCGTGTCATACAGCACATCACTCATGTCACACTTGCGTCAATCAGCCCATCACTCATGTAAAAATCCGAATGGAAAAATAATAAACATGCACACAAGTAAACTAATTAAAAATTATCTTTCACTCAAATTTCCGGCTACTGCTATACTATGGCAAATCCATGTTAACTTATCATTTCTGTTAAGCTACCAATGCCGGCCCAACATTCTGGTTTCACTAACAATTTCACTGCATATGGATTGATAAGCGTAAATTTGGTCACGATTTATGTCTTAAGCCTGCTGATAACGAGCCCATGAGGGAAAAAACCTAGGCGGAAATACACAAACAAGGAAACTCTAATAAATTCCAGCCACAATTTCCGCTCATTTAACAAAGGCTTCAGAAATTTGTTCTCCGAGAGAAAGTTTTAGATCAGTCTAGGTACGCTCGCTAACTTTGCAAATACTGGCGTTAGAGATAACTTGTGCAGCGTCAATATTAACGTCGAGCTTTTCAAGTTAACTTCTTGGAAGCGCTGAATTCATTGAAGACACACCCTAACAGAGGAGAGCTTTTTATGAAAACAGCTACAATACTGTATAGAGAATAGACAGGGGAAAAACAGGATCCTTACAACACTTTTATAAAATTCTCGAAGTGTATCATTTGAAATCTAATGGAAGAATGAAGTTTTATTTCTTACTCAGCTCGAATTAGACGAAGTTTTCATCATCCATTCAGGACACTGCACCCTAAACTTCCTTGATTAGGTCTATGAAAGAGAGCATTGAAATTCTGTGGAAGTTTTATGTCTAAAAACGTTTACGAAGCTCCCAAGTAAACGTATACTTTAGAGAGCGCTTCTTGTCAAAGAAGGAGTCTAAAAATGTTCAGTTTAGAGCAGAGTAATTACTAAGCTTGCACTCCAGGAAACATTTTGAATGTTTTATTCATGCAAATTTCTTAGAATGAATCAATTCAAAATGATGAAGACAAAATTAACAATTTCTTCCTCTCTGATGGTATTTGCTATCTTTCCGACGCGTTCGTTAAGGACAGCAAGAAGTGCCGACGCCAGTTCAACATGCTTTATTACTTCGACCACATCGACGTCTTCAAAACCGCAAACACGAACGGCTTCTGGAAAAACTAAACAAAATAGGGTAATTTTACGAAGTAAATGTTAGTCAATGCTCTTAGCAACTTTGAAGTTAAGTTATTCACTTAGATGCCTTTATATTACAGAAAATATACACAAAAATTTTATAATTACTCCAATGCTTAAAACTTCTACTGCCAGCCTATCTGACCTAATAGTCTGCAGATCTCGGTGGCCGCCTCCTCCAACAGATCTATCGGGCCTCAACAACCGAAGTTTCAAGTGTGTTTTGAACTTTTTCTTTTATGTAGCCTTTACGGAAATCGAAGACGAGGAATCAACCCCATAGGAACATTTATTTTATAAAACTTTAGTTACTCATATGCCATCGGCAGTATTAGGAAGGCCTACGTCTGATATCACCGCTTGGCTGTACCAGCGGGGACAAGGGCGGTTGTTCTGAGGTTGAATTAAAAAATTTAATGAATGAAGAAACTTTCGACATATTTGATTACAGAGCCCAACTACTATATATTAGCACTCTGCAGTGTTAATGGTAAATGCAAAAGAATATCGATAAATTTAAATGAGTGACTGGTACGACAAGCTTAGTCTTCACCGGTGAGTTCAGACTTTGCTTTGCTCTCCACAGACAAGTTCGTACAGGCAAACTGCAATGTTTATTTTCTTGATTTTCATTGCGAAAACAATGATCATTGTTCCGATTTTCATTGCGAATACAATGTTCATTTTGTTTTTTTTTCATTACGGATGCTATGGCTAGTTTTCCGATTTTCATTGCTAATGCAATGCTCATTTTCCTAATTTTCATTGCAGATGCAAAGCTCATTTTTCTCATTTTCATTGTAATAGCATTGCTCATTTTCCTGATTTTCATTTCTAATCCTGATTTCAGTGTTCATTTTCATGTTTTTCAATTCTAGTGCAATGCTCATTTTCATGATTTGCTTTAAGCCAGAGAATGCCCGTAAATTCCCCTGACAACAAATTCAACTCTGGGAATTACAAAGAAATTTCGTCGAAGGAATACTTATACGATAATTAGCTCTAAACTAATATGTAGCACGATTTAGCAAAGCAAGAAGTCGACATGAATAATTTCTATTGAAGCCTATACTGGATGTCTCATAGTTACAGTTGGAGAATATCCTATAATGTAAAAATAGCATTCTTAACCTGAGCCGCCAACCTCAATGGGACAAAACACATCTGTTATTGTAAACAGAAACGCAGCGTTGAGATGTGAAGCCTACACATCGTCGCTAAGATTCAATAGCTGAATAGCTCTCAAGGAGTTCCAGGCCACACAAAGGCTGTGTAGCCTTGGATACTGCGTCTCTCATAACAGGTATAGCCCGTGGTAACAGGCTGTGCCCTGAGAAACTGTCTGAAGGGTCGGAGTGCGGATATTCTGAATTTTATTGTATGTGTGAGTTATACTTTTGCATTTCAAAATAGCATCAATCGTGAATGAATAAGAGAACAAACAATAAAATCACTGTACCTATGATAATGTGATCATTACACAAGATTTAAAAAACCTAATCAGAAAATTACAAGAATGAAACACTTATGAAAGGTGTTTGCAAGTCTTTGACCTAATTTAATCTAAATGTTGTATTTGTACACAATTTCATAGTTTGAAAGACAAAGAATGTGCACTAGCAAAATTGTTTGCCAATTATATAATTATTAGCACCCGTTTCCCGAGCTACGATATGTATATTAACGTGATAACGTAACCCAGACTTTCATTAAATAATTTTGTAGATGAGGTGAGGCACAAGTGAAACTCGATAATTCTCTTGAAACAAAGAAATGTCATCCGAGATGATCTTAGGGAGCGTTCCTCATGGGATTCGTCTGCATCTGCAATTTAAAAAGAAGAACAAAAAAGAATTTTAAAATAGTAACCTAGATATTCAAGGAAATTCCATCAAGTTTCTAGAGCAAGTTTCGAAGATTAGCGGAGTGCAATTACGCCCACGTTTGAGGAGAGCAAAATCTGAAGTAACTGACGACGGTGGAGTTTGCAGCAGCATCCTCTTAGGTAAGCCTAAGCAATGATTTTGCAAATGTAAGCCGTGCCAAAAAATTCTGCATTAGCTGCCACACGATAGAAAACTGAGGTATTTCCAGGCATTCGTTTTATACGTTCGACAAACAGAGAATATTTACTGGTGACGAATGCTGCGCCTTGCTACCTGAGTATTACTCATTGTTATCGTACAAACACATCCTAAATGCTATTTTTTGAAAACCTCAGCAAGTGGTGGTCATCTATATGAGAACGATTCATAAGAGTTTCAATTTCAATGGAACAGACGATGAATAAAGCATTATCAATTTAAGTGAGAGTTCGTCGATGTTTTAAACCGAACGGACTGACTTCATAAGCCATAGCAATGAGTGAGAGAGATGATGCTCTCTGAGACAGCCGCACGTAAACGCATAGGCCCGATAACAATTGTTCACTGTAACAGCTTGGTATTGATTAGAAATATTTTGGCATTTTTCAATTGTTCTGGAGTTATTGAGACTAAATTTCCGATGACTAGATTATAACTTTTTTCGAAACGTGTTAAATCATACGAATTTTACACTAAATACAAGAACAAAAGGTAATTTCAACTATTCAAAAAAATCCTACCCTGTTATTGAGTTTCACAAGAAAACTTTGTGATGCGAGTAAGACAAGAGAATCCAGATAAATAAAAGTGGTCCCAGTAAAATGCTGCCAACATGAACGTCAAAAATGACACTACCAAATAAAAATTTGTGTTCTAGCCAGCCGCTGACTTTTCCGTCTCGGGAATTGTCTCGGAAATTGGACCACCGATGTAAATGGAAAATCTGGGCCAGAGACAATCGAGGTGGCGGCGTAATTGTCTCAATCAGAAAATTAGAACTTGTGTCCGGTGCGTGAGGCTGGAAGAAGTGACACTGGAGGGAGTTTAAGGCCACAGGAAAAATGATTCGAGTTGAATGGTGCTCTCGTCGTTTCACGCTCTGCCTAACGTTAATGACTGATTGCTGTTGTCGAGCCACCGAACGTTTTATAGAAATACAGCAAGCAAAAAATAGTAGAACAGAGCCACCTGGATCCAGTGTGGCTATGAATATATTTAAGAGTAATTGAAAGTGGGACAGATATTGATGAATAGGTCGTATTGAATTCCCATAAGCCTGTTGTGACAAGAATACTGATGACTGCATACAAACGATTTATTTCAGCTCGGAACACAGCGAGTCTGACCAGTGTTTTTCAATATCGAGTTCATACAATTATTCCTAAAGGATGTGTTCACCCCAGTAGTTTGAACATGCACAAGACTCAGTTATTATCAAAAGTGTATAAGAAAACATTGCATTTCTTTCAATCGGGACGGAATCTATGTTTGAGTCTGTTAAAAAGATGAGGCAAAATTCTTCAACGAAAACAAATAATGCATTGAAGAATATTAAAACTCTGCACTCAGATGCGCTGGTGGGTTCTTTGTAGGGAGGGAGCTGAGAGCAGGTTACCGTGTCCCATCAATGTCGCTATGGAAACTCAAAAAAAATAGACAGTGCATTTTTAATCACTGTTGTATTACAAACAAAGACAGAGCTTAAGGGAACTTGCTTGTACCGGTGTTTATAATCCGTACGTGAAACAAACGCAAAGTAAGGAAGATGAGATGTAATTGTCAGAAAAACCCTGCCATCAGTATCGAAGGTCTAAACCTACGTCAATTCAGCTATTTAAAATTTCAAGGCTCACTCGATGTTCAATTTATATTAACTGAAAGTGATTGGTGAGAAATCAGGGGATTCGCATCAACTGAGCTAGAATCTCATAAGAAACTTTCGCTACTTCCAATGAGGAATGCGCAATGTGTTGCACAACCGGTGAATATATTTAAATCGCATTCATTGAATTGGGGGAATATGGTAGACAATACGGGTAGATTTGAGGAGTTTGGAATAACTGCTTTGATCATGTATGTGTATAAGGCATATGAGTAATAGAAGAATGAAATATGTAGAGCGGTACTAAGCACCTCTACCGACCTCACCAGGATATGACATAACAAATGAATTTGTTCGACTCAATATTTGAACAGCGCGTTGCTTTCAAAGTTATGAATAATCAGTATCATTAAATAAAAAATTATTTAATGAGGCAAATACATTGCATTGCCATAACCAATTCATAAATCATCCTCTACTGCACGGTCAAAATTATATTGGGAAGAACTTTTCTCTTCCCAATTAACTGTAAGTGAAATCTGTGGCGCTTAGCAATTTATGCGACGATTCATAAATTATTGCGAGTTTATGTACCAGTCAGTCAGATCTAACTTATTTATTCCGACAAAAGTTTTGCTTAGCGTAAGTTCCTGGCATTAAACGCTTAAGCAAATTGTATCATGTACTCATGAAGCCAAATAGAATTCTTGTTCAACGATTTAGATCGATATTAGACGAATATTCTCAACATTTTTCGAACGAGTGATTGGGCTTTTCTTTGTACGGTAATGTGTCCGAAATCAATTTTACACAATAATTTAGCCTTGCTCTGAAACCAGCAGAAAAATGGTTGCAGCTCGGACTGAATTTTAATAACAAGTGTGAAAATCGTTGCTTTAAAATTGAGTACTAGTTGTTTTCCTTTCGTGTATTATTTTTCCTGTAAATGCATCTTCATTTCATTCACGTTATGTACGAGAACCTATCTTCACGCTTCTGCATAGATCTGAGCTACGTTTGGAACGTATAGCAGTAATCACATAACTTCTCATGGTGTTATTCCAGGATTATCATACAAAAATACCGTATCTCTAAGCTCCATCTGTGCGCTGACCCCTCCACATGCAGAGAGCCTGTGATTCCCGACGCAAACACCAATTCTGACGCAAAATATTCCCCAAATATTGTTGGCGGGCCAAAATGTTCCCTTGAAAACGCACAAATTGCATCGCAAAGGCGAGGGCAAAAGTGGTGTCATCAATTTTCTCGCGCCAAATGCGCCATAAAAGACGGCGCCTCAGACGCATTAAAGCACAAGCTTCCGACAGAGATTCTTTCTTGACGATACATGCAACGCGAGCTTGCTCAGCCTAAGTCTGGACACTCGCTGACAATGGGGAATTGTTCTGGTCAAGGAGGCCTAAATTGTTGGACGTGGCGACTAAGTGAAGAGAAAACTGCAATTGAAACGTGGTTGAGAATTTTTTTTTTATAATTCCTTAATCAATTTTCCTCGTTTTTGAAACAACCATGGTGGTAGAAACTTTTTGTTCTACAAAAATGGAAGGTAGTTAATAAAGTAGAAATATTAGCGGACAATCCAGGGTCCAGACATTAGGAACTTTCCATAGGTTTTCGTTGAGGATAGAAGGCTCAAAATAATGCAGTGGTTCTCTTTATATCCTCACGAAAGAAACCTAGGCGAAGTTTTAAATGAAGTTTATGCTCACAAGATACGAGGAAATGAGAGAAAATATTTGCAGAGTAAAATATAACGTGAAGAAGCCAGCGACATCCCTCCTCGTGGAAAATAACTGACATTTTGAATCCGGAAATTACTTCGCGGTTCGGAATGAGAAATTCATAACCTCGCCAAAAATGAGCACACAAGGCAGTATGGATGTAATTAAAAATTTTACAACTTATGAACGTGAGACTGCAACCTCAATATAATATGAGTGTTCTAGGCTTCTCTAATGATCTAAAAATAATAAATTGAATATTTCGCAATTCAGACAGCCTTGGGACGATGATTTTGTTTAGGAGTAAAAATTGTAATTTTTCCTTTATTTACGCTAAGTCCCTCATCTCGTTATAAAAGAAAGTGACCTTCTGTACGAGTATAACCCGAAGCCTAAAAACTGATTGTGGCATACTTCTGTCAGTCGTAAGCTGACTTTAAGTTGATTCAAACAACAGTTATTCCTGCTCAAATTGTGGCTGCTATTCAACAGTTATTCCTGCTCAAATCGTGGTGTTATTCAACAGTTATTCCTGCTCAAGTCGTGGCAGTTTTTCAACAGTTATTCCTGTTCAAATCGTGGTGTTATTCAACAGTTATTTCTGCTCACATCGTGGCTGTTATTCAACAGTTATTCCAGCTGAAAGTGCATTGCAATTTTTTTATAAAGGCACCACCTGCAACTAAATCGCTAAAAACGCATATTTTACAAATAAAGTACAAGATTGTAAAAGAAAAGAGTGCTTTCCGGTACTGGTAGGTTACTCTAGTTTGAAGTGCACGTTTGAAGAACCCGTACGATGTCCTCTAAAATTACAAACAAATTACATAGTGTGCCATTAAAAATTTAAAACAAGCGGACGAATAATCTGACAAAAAATTCGAAGTCCATTGACGTGGCGAGCTCTGCAGGCCAATTGTGCAGCAGGAGCAGCAGGGGGGAGGAGCGAGCGGCAAGCAAATGCAGATGTAAACATTCGTCCAATTGCCATAAATAAAGTACCATGGGTCAGAAAAGCTAGACTCGGCTTGAGAACTTGATACTTTCGGTAATATTCCAGTTTTTCGTAGTCGCCTGAAACTCTTAAGGTAAGAAATGCGGATTTCATTTCCAGGGTTTAGGGTTCGGTGTCAAGTGAGAAAAGCTACAGAGTTCTCGGGCCACAATCCCAACTCTTGAACTGCTAGGTCACTTCCAAGAAATTGCTGCTTTTTGAGACCTAAACAAGCAAACGAATTCAGTACACCCTAATCATGACTCTGCCACAAGCCTTCAAATTTACGGAGTTAGCGAACGAGGTTATCAAAGTTTGCAGGTTTTCATAATTTTTCATGGTTTTCAATTTAAAACAACAGTTTTAATTTCACGAGGGCTTAAAAGTTCAATATCATTTTGTTTATAAAGCATGTATAATTATACGTTTGAATGCTTTCTCATTGATGTAAACGACGACATAACCGTATTTTATGATACATTTCGTCAGTGCTTCATTTTGACGAAATGATCTCGATTTGGGATAATAAATTATTACACGAGATCATTGAAATAATGCATAAAATCCTTCGAAGTTGAATCAGTATTTATAAAAATTCACAACTTTTTCCGACCATCTGCTTAACAATTTTGGTGATTTTGGATACATGTTTACGTAAAATCTGTCTTCACAAGCCGCTGAGGCTGGTCTCACGCCTTATTATAAAATTTATGAATTAATCAACGCATTAATGTTAAAATAGTAAAGATCTTTTGGAAGTAGGCGAAATACAACAAAACGTATCATGAGAAGTGGAACATGATGACAAACATGCCTCAGAGGTCGGAAGCATTAAATCATCCACTACTGATTTATTTTCTAAATCATCCACTCTACTGATTTATTTTTTCGATTGATGACGAAGCTTTGTGTGCTTATAAGCTAATTTACTATCATTATCGCTTGTAGGAGTACCTTTTCGCAAAGCTTACGTTCTTGGTTTTGCCTTGCATGCCGCATCTTGTACAGAATATGACTTCAGAGGCACAACAAACATTTCAAAAGACAAAAATGCACACGATTTTTGAGTGGGAGGACTACCTCCATCATGTATCGGCCAAACAGCTCAGCATGAGCGTAAAATTTTTTATCGAAATGTTTTATAGGACCACTTCAGAAGCGAGCCCTTCGAAAAAAGCAGCAGCAATTGAAAGACAAAATTTTTCAATCGAATCTCACCAAAATAACATTTTAATTGAGCTGCAATTGAGCTCGTAGAAATCCGTTAGACTGGTATTGGAAAATTAGTTTCCTGTGCAATATGACGTCTATCATGCGTCTGTCCAGCCTGGAAAAATAATTGACTTCACAGTGCAAGTTTCTGGTATTTTAATGCAGGATATATTTTATAAATTAAGAGGTGCAGTGCTAGAAATATGAACTCAACAATTTTTACTCCTAAAAAACTGTCAGTTGACTGGCCCTAACGAGAGCACGAGTGGGTGAAAGAGATTTTTGAATAAGACAAAAACGCACTTCGTTGCAGTGCTCACAGCGCACTCTGTAATTACGAAAATTCTCAGACTAATATTAGTCCGTGAATTTTTCATTATATCTGTGAGGCAGTCTTCTATTATTTGTAGTATACAACACAACGAGTAAGAAAACTTCACCTTCTGATAATAATCTTCGTTAAATCCTCACATGACAGTGAGTTACTTTCATTTGATTTTACACTGAACGACAGTACAATTAATCGTCTAAGTTATTATTTCAAATCAGAATACCAAGGAAATTATTTTTGATGAATTTAAAACCTAAAAGTTCAAAAGTTGGAGAGTATTCGTTCAAAATGTTCCGTGCGTGAAAAACTGAAGCAAGGAAGTTGCACTTCGGTGCACGTGGGAAGGCAATTCTGGAGAGAAAGGAAACCATGTCCAGCCTGCAGAAGCTGTGACTCGCTGGCAGAGTGCCGGCGAATGAGGAAGTGTAGGTGAGCTAGTTTTTCATTCGCTTCATCAAATTTCCGTTTTTTTAATGAGAGTAAAACTCAGCAGTGATTACCATGCTCAAGAAATTGGGGCCACTCTTCCCAGACCGCAGCCTGCTACCTCCGGCTAGAGTTGCTTCTGGTCGATAGTTTGGAGCTTCAGTGCTAACTACCCTGATTCTTCTGAAGCTCAAATCTTCAGTTAAGTGAAATAAACGAATCCCATGTTGAGGCTCAGGTGTCTGCAACATCTATGATCGTCATTGAACAATCTTGAAGCGAGAGTTAGCTCAAGTTTTATCAAGGAACGTCGTAAAATTCTTCCAAGGATTTTGTCAAAAACGAGAACTTTGTGACACTGATTCACTCTTTTCCACTCCGGGGGAAGCGTTGGCACAACACAGGCTTTGGAGGCAGAAAAAATTCCAGCCTGCGAATTAAGCTTGCGTGGGTACCACACCAAGCATCGCCCCTCGAACTTCTTTTGTTGACGCACACTAGAATTCATGGCTGAATAATTTCTTGAAGGCATACTCTACTACGATTCAATGAGGATTTTCGTTTACGGTGAAACTTGCATTTAAGTGGGAATTTTAGCCCGCTTCCTACCTGAAGCTTTTCTTGCGATGGAATTTCTTAGTTGGATTGTTCAGACTTCATTAACAGGTATTCCATCAAATTGAATGAAGAATTGTAGGAAATAGTGTGAGAATTTAATACACGGAAGAAATATTCTTTAAATGAAAAACATTCGTTATTTAATGATTCCTAACCTGAAAATTTATGAGCATTGAATCGTGAAAAATTCAACCGAAAATACATATGAATCTCATGTTCGGCACCACAACTGTAGTATATTTCTCACTACCGTAATTTTCTCCGATCCTTACAAAATACATATGGGGCAGCAATCATTTATGAATGACAGGAATTATGAGAACGGGCAGAGCGACATGATTTCTCTACTGATGATTATTATTCATGCCGGTGAAATTCTTTCGAATTTCCGCATTAAAGTTTATTGTTAATCTTGAAACCTTTATGTTGGGCCCTAAAATGTCATTACAGTAATAAGTATTAGTATATAAGTAAAAAATATACACAAACCAAACGAATAAAATATAATTAAAGTATTGAGCGTACATCTAGAGGGCTGAGTTCACTGTTCAAATTTATGTCTGAAGTGCTCGAGCGATTGTTCACTAGGAGCAAAAAAGTTCAACGAACTGGCCAACAAGGAGCTGTCACTTTAAGAACAATTTTCTCCAGCTGCCTCTAAATTGACAAACTTTACTGAAGGCAACGTCTGCCCAAGAATTTGTCCACCATTTTTAGCTTTGAAGGTCAGCTCTCAAGCCCCCCATATTGCTTCAATAGGGTAAAAGAATTCCAGAAACTATTTACTTGACAGGACAAAATACTTCCACTCTGTAAAATAGATTCGAATACTGTTGTATCCGACCGAATTAGAATGGGGCGTAAGGACTATAGGATACAGAAAAATACGAAAATATGAAATTCATTTTTGAAATCGTTGCACCTGCATAGAACACGAAGAATATTTCCTGATAAGAATGTCTATGAAACGACAGTAAAATGATAATATTACAAAGTCGTATTCTACTTCAGCTAATAAAACGAGAAGACCTCGCAAATGTAAATACAGTTGATGACGATGTACGTTATCCAAGAATCAAAACACAATATTTTAGTTCAAACATCGCACTAACGAACAAGATAAATTTTCAAGCTCCCACATTCCCACCCTGGTGGTTATGATTTATTGTCCCCCTGGTTACGCGCTAATATCAATCAGTAATTACGTTGATTTTCCGTTCTGTTTGCAGGCCTGGAACTGTAGCATGTTATGGGTGTAAAACCGGAAGGCTTAGACTGGACTATAGAATAAATTAATCATTTCATAAAGCTTCACCATGCTAACACACGACCCGCCCTTTGGGACACAGCAACTAAAAGCATTTTGAGGCTAAGCTCGACGTCTACGGCCATCTTACTCATATCGCCTACCACGCCAGCCCTAAACTGGCACCCTAATGAGCCGAGCGTTAAACTCCTGCCAAACTTAGGAGAAGGATGAGGCATCTTTGATCCCCAGGGTCAACTTGAAAGTTAAGCCATAAGTCTGTGAGCGTCCTAGCGAGGGATCTCAGAGAGGGGCTCCGTGGTGCAGTGGACAGCGCGCTCCGCTTCAAGTGAGGAGGGTCCAGTTTCTGTCCACGGTGCGCGAGTGTCGTGCGAGTATTTTCAAAGATTCAAGAAGCGCTTTCCTTAGAGAAAGAAGCCTGAGCCCTAAATTTCTTACTGAACTCATTTGTCACGTCACCAATGACACTGCATTTATAAACCAATGTGTAGGACAAGGTTGTAGCTAGAAAAAGACTTATTTCTGGCCTGCTCCGACTGTGTCAGCCCTCCATTCTGTTCCGAGCACCGGTCGCCGTGAGCTTTTTCCCCAGCTCCAAGTACCAACATGCACAGAGTCGAATCTCCTTGCTCTGAGCACCAGCTCATTCAGCCCTAATTACCCACCAACAAACAGTCCCGTCTCACCTCTGCTCTTCGCAATACGCACACTAAGCCCCATCTTCTGTCCCCAGGTCTAATCTACGCCGAACCCTTCTTCCCCACTGCTCACACTCCCACCAGCGTTGAGCCCCACCACCTGGGCTCAGCGCACTCCCACCCATCACCTATAGGAACGACGAGCCTGAACACCTCCGGTCTTGCTGTTATTCCAGGCGGCCACTGATCTGGGGCGGACACAGGTGTAAATAGCACTGGTCCACGTAAATGTCCGCGTATCCATGAACACTCGTGCCTGGAGCTCATGCTGATTATTGTACGATCTTTCTAAGTCAAATGAAGACCATAGCGGAGTGATAGACTCCTGACCGTCAGCCAAAACAACGCTGTCAGCATCACCATAAAGTGGGACTTGAAAGGACGGAGTCAGCACTACCCGCACCACAGAGTGAGGCCTAACAGGATGGAGTCAGCACTACTGGCACCACAGAGTGGGACCTGACAGAACGGAGTAACCACTACCAGCACCACAGAGTGGGACCTGACAGGACGGAGTCAGCAGTGCCAGCAACAGCAAGGAGGGAAAATGACAGAAGCTGCCGTCCAATGAAAAATCGCCGCCACGGCGATCCATCTCTGTCCCGCCGCGGTCCGAAGCTTAATTTCCGCGAGGATTTTTGTAACATTCTTTGCTTGGAGGCCCAGATTGTTGCTCAATTTGTCACTCTAGTAATGAGGGAGAGGCTCTTGCACTTGCCTGCAAACCCGCGTTGTCTCATGGACGTACAACTAAAAGCAAATTGATCTTAGAGTCACCCGTATCTGCATGTGCAAATTATTAGACATTGAACCGGAAATGCAACTCATCTTGTTTCGCAATCTTTGGAAGACAGAATTTGAAAGAAACTCTTGTTATCAGTAAAAAAATAATCAAGTTTGACTAGACAATTAATTGTTTAGATTTTGAGTTCATCAATATGTAAATTTGTAAAACATTCTGTGATTGAAAATTAAACTGCTTCACACAATGGCATTCTAACCTAGTACTGTCTCCATTGCTCATTTAACTCTGAGTTTTAAATTCACGTATGGCCAGCACCTTCCCACAGACTTCAGTAAGAGTCAAAGACTTCAGTAAGAAAGGAAACACAAAGAAAATAGGTCAGTTTAGTGCGAAATCGATCACATCACAAACAAGGCACAAACAATCGATCTTATCACAAAAGGCTTCATAATAGAAAATAAGTGACTTCTTTTGAATGGCTGTACAGTTTGAACAAAATATAGAGAAAAAGAATATGGCAACTTTTACGTAGGATTTTCGTTATGCGTAATATGTTCACACACACACACATGTATAATATAATCTGTTTCTCCTTTTCAGGTCCTTGATTGTATGGTGATTTTTGATCTTCATTTTCGGAAACTCAGCTGTAAGAAAATAACTTTTGCTTACGGTACGATTAATATAAGAATACATTTTTTGTCTGAAAAATGTGACACGTTCTGACTCCGTAGTGCATCCTAAACGAAATGACGATGAAAAACATCAATTGAAAATATCAAGAAATCTAATTGAAACATTCTTAGCTTAGAAAATTTTCAGTAACAATGTGAGAGACACACACGCACACAGACATGCACTGTCAGGCTGAAGTTAAACTTCTTTTGAAGATGTTGAAGGAGATGGAAATTCACTAACTTATATGTTTGAATTCCTGATCAGCATATCAGGCACTAAAATTCTTCAAATAGGAATACGATCTTAAATGATGCTTGAAAAAATCACGCATGAGAGCATAAGCTGTTGTCAAAACATTCTCCCACCAGGTTTAAATTTTCAACTTCACACAAAATAACATTTCAAATCTCTAGTTCAACAACAGATCTGAGAGAATATTAACAAACAGTAAATAATGACGAAAAGTTACAGAATCAGTCCATTTAGTTCGTATTTTGCAATGCAATGTCTGAACATATCTGCATGAAGCTCTCCCTGCGCACAGCGCGCTGGAGACAATGAGAAAGCCCGGCAGCGAACACCAGATCCTGCTTCAAAGGCGCTCAAAAGAGCGTGACGCGAGGGCCCTCTGGGATCAAAACACAGATGTGCAAAGGCAGGAATCCGAGCAGTGCAGGTCCAGCGAGTCTCAAGTTGCCGGCGGTGCCCTCAGTTTTACGGAACAATTTAAGGTTTCTTAACGTAACATCGAAGCTCATCAACTAAAGGTGACCGAAGTCTACTGCAATATTCAGTAACGACATTCGATATCTAAAAGTTGAAATTTAAAGGAAACACAAGCGAGTATAAAGGCATCAGGAATGGAATTTTTTATTTTTCAAGCCGGAACTCAATATTAGCAACGAATTTCTCTGTAAGGTCTAATTTTCTTTCGTTGTCTGTGAGATGAAGCTCTATGATAGCAGATTTGCAGCAGCGTCTGCGAATATTTTCTAAATATCAAGTAAATATCGCGGCTCAAGGAACATGGATTTCCATCCAACGGTTTCCAGCTTCGTTAGCGTTACGATGAAGTTGTCTAGAGGAATATATGAACTATATCTTTCTTACAGATCAATCCTCATCTGAATAGATTTTCAAAGACTGGAACAATGCGTGTAGTTTCTTCTAACAAAAAAATATAATACAACGCAATGAAAATTCGTGTTATTCAATTGCACCCATTGTGCAGAATAACGCTCGTGAAGTCATTTTTACCGACGAGAATCATTTTTTATATATTTTCTACAATGAATGTTTTGAATAACAAGCACGGTTTGATCTGCTTAGTTTAAAAAAATAATTAACTGAGCGTGTTAAAATCGCTTTGAATTTTCGGAGAGCATATAATTACTGATAACTTTATTAAGACAACGTGCGGCGTTTTTGCTTGTTGGTTGTTGATTATCGAATGTTGATGAAACTAATTTATAGCGATCTAATATAGCAGCTTAGTTCACAGCAAAATTCACAATGCAAGCAGTCCATTTAATGGAGAAAAGAAAGCAAACAAACTTCATCGTAACAGAAATAACGATGGAGAGAAATTCATTCCGACTTCAATTCTTAAATCCAGTTTTCTGAGCTCGCCGTGCATCGTCTCAGTGAAAAACGCGGAGAAAACTTTTCATTCATCAGCGTACCGCACACGAGTTACATCAACATAATTCAAAACACGCATGAATATTCATCACCGAATGCACGTGTACGCTTATCGCAGATATTGTAACCGATTTGAAGTTGAAATTGGGTACACAGACGACAGATTCCAAATATATTCCGGGAAGAATTACAACGGGAGATGCGAAGTAAATTCCAAATTCCATTCCAAATATGCGAATCCAAGATTGAACAAAATGGAGACTCCACCTAAGTAAATTATGTGAAGTGTCTCGTGAGATGTGAGGGTCATTATTCACGACAGGCTTCAAAAGAAAACTACACGATAATCACTGAATTGTTTTGCTAGCAGTTGCAAACTCTATAAAGAACCGTCGCAAAAGACGTCAAACATTTTAGTTAACCGCAAGAAAATAAAGTTTAAATCAGTTAACAAGCAGAAAAGCTCATCGGCCTGCTGTCTACATACATTTGCGACTCAGCATAAACGTACGTAGATCTTGCCGCCGAGGAGCTGTTAGTTGAACGCAGCTGTGACCTGTGCTGCAAAATTTCCTCAACAAGAGAAGGCTGAGGCCGGAAGTTTATTGTGCATGTCGCTGTCGTCTCGAGATGACGAAGGGGCGGCAAATGGCAGTCTCCACTGTCCACACATGTCGGGCGGGTGGCAGGCTCCTCTCAGCCCATACTCCGTCCACACTCAGTCCACACAGGCTGGGTAGGTGTGGCAGCCACCACCCAGTCAATATTCAGTCACCACACAGGCTGGGTAGGTGTGGCAGCCACCACTCAGCCAATATTCAGTCACGACTCAGTCACACTCACAGAAGAGCTCGCAGTTGAGCACTGAAGAGCTGTTAGCACCAAATGGTGCTCTCGGAACAGCTCACCCAGAAAGTTATTACGCTTTACTGATGCCAGAAGCTCTAAAAACGTCCTGTCACGCCCAGTAACTGCCCTGGGAAGATTCAATAAAACTTGATCCTTATTTTGTTCCTGAAGATGTAGGTTGTACGCGATATTCTGAGTGATTTCTTTTGTGCGTCAAGTTGACTCAGCAATATTAAAATAGCATGAGGAAATGCAACGTTTTTTTTAGAGAACCAATTCTGTTCTAAGTATACGAGGAATGTACTGCAGAACATAAAAAAAATTCTCTCATATGAAATTAGAGTAACATCGACAACTCATTAGTACAAATACATGTATATATATTCACATAGAATTATGCAGAATGACTCTACACGAACACCAGGGGCTGTTCATTACAAAGTTAGAAATGGGTTTTGGCAGCGCATGAGCCAAGTGCTAACGCGAGGCGTAGTCTTGGGTCACTCCCGCGCGTAATGCAGAGAAATAAATGAATAACATCGGAACAATGCGGGAAATATGATACACAATGAATAGACTGAATAATGAATAGACTGAATACTGAATAGACTGAAAAATGTTAATGCATGCCAATTATGGAAATATAACATTTTATAATTTGATAATATCATAGTGAATGTACTATATCACCGATTTAAGCAGATCAATACAAATTTCGTTTTGATGAAAAAATGTATATAATTATCTCAGGCGGTGCATTAAATTCCAATGCAATTAAGACAATCTAACGTCAAAAAATCGAGTCAAGCAACACGTCAGTAATGAGTAATGTGCACCAGCTGCTTTTATTCACGACTTTGACACTCAATAAGCTTATTGTTTAAGCTGCAACCATAATCCTATAATAAAATATTTAAAAAAGTGAGCAGGATTTTCACTTTTTAATGAAACATTTCCTTTTCTATGTAATTAGGTACGAAATAATCTTTAGCCCGCACAAGATGTTAGGGAAACCTTTATGTAGTGACGAACTTGGTAAAAAGTGAGACACATTTTCTTTTATCATTTAAGAGTATGCCGAGCACTTCCTCAAGACGCGCGAGTGCCTCTAAAGACGGCAGTTCGCGCAGAAATATGGAGGAAATATTTAGATAAGCGCCCAGGAAAGGACCGACGGCCCTGGCTGCTACGGACCGCTCTCTTTGACACAGCCCCTGCTCACCCTGCAACGTGGAGAAACAACTTCACACAAAATTAGAACATTTCATACGAGGTCATCGGAGATTCAGGGAAGCTTGGGCGAGACAATTTCTTGGAATGTGCGGACGCGCTTGGCGTCAAGGTTGCATGCATCACCAGCTAAATGTTATGCACTGCAGTTTATCAAGCAGACAGTAAATGTTGCACTTTAATCAGTATGAGATTTCTATGCGATTGTAACAAACGCCAACGAACTATAAGAAAACCTTCCGCGCATAAAGAAGACCTCTTCCTTCAGCAGTAAATTATTACACGTCGTATATATAGTTCTTAACTGTCTCAAACACCTGCTTTACGATTACACGTCATGGTTCTTAATTGTCACACACTTGCTTTACCATTACACGTCATAGTTCTTAACTGTCTCACACACTTGCTTTACAATTAGACGTCATGGTTCTTAATTGTCTCACACATTTTAGCATTTAAGTAAGAAAAAATGTGAGTGCAAAAAAATCCTTTCTTATACCCGCACCATTTAATTTTTCCCCTGGCAGCCTCGATCATCTGTAGCATACTTTTTTGTTCATACACTCAAAATATTTCAGTTAATACGACGAAGCGAAATTAATTCCAGCAGAGCGCAGTTGTGTTTCAGCGTAACGCACTTCAACAGTTCGCAGTTATTACTTTGAAAAAAAAAAGATAGGTGAATTAAGTCAAAATAAACTACAAACTACCGTATAAAGGACACATGAATGTTATGACTTTTTCCCCGCAATATGTATCATTTTTAGATTAAAAAGGCACGTTTCAGTTCTTCAGTTCATGAGGAGTCGCTAGATGAGCTCACTTTGGCCTCCAAAACAGGTGAGATTGTTACACTACCGAACTATAAGTCGTTCCTCACTTCAACAAATGAATTGAAACATAAGGTTACAGTGAAATTTTTAATGACAGTAAGAATTTCTGAGTTAGTTTCGCATATTCATGCGAACGCTCAACTTTAGCTACAAATTCTTGAGAACTTGGGGTATCATAAAAATTAGAAACGAGCTTAGTACACTTGAAAATTTGTCCCCATAAGAGCAATATTTTTATTACTAGAAGCAGTGACATCGAAAGCGATTTCGTAACGCCATAAAATCAAGGGTGACAAGCGCTCTTTAATTAAGGGACTCAAAGCTTACAGAGATTGAAGCAAATCTAGGTATAACTTAACACAAGCATAGCTGCTAAATTACCCCTGTTCGAGCAATAAAGTACGGGCTTGATTTCTAATGTATCTCATTTGTCATGAAATCAAATGAATAATGTGAAAGTCTGCCGCAATAAAACTCATAAATTTCCTTTTAAATTCGTAATAATCGAACAACAAGCCCAGTTCAATTTAATTTTGTCAGTAGCCGTTTGTGTTTGTCGTAGACATTTATGAGCTTTGATCTCGTGCAGCAAATGAACCAAATTATCAGTCAAATAATTAATACATTAGGTAATTAATACATCACCGAACACTCTCTTTGTTTAAAGTGTTGAATCGAGTCAGGCTGTAGAAATATTTTAAAATGAAATACTGCATGTCGCCGAGCTCTGGCTGGGCACACACATTGTGCACAGAATCAATACTATAAGCCTAGCGAGGGACAGCTGTTGATTGGACAGCCAATGCAAATCTTCCATTAACGACACTTCAGTACCTGCTCACACCTGCACTACAAAATAATGAAAGCATTGTTAAGGGAATGATGGTCAGCAGGCCCTGACGAAGTGGAAAGATTTCCCCTAGCGTCAAGGGATTAAAATTATAGTAATATAACCAAACATTTTGCTTCAAAGATCAAAGAAGTAGCTCAACGTTTGTAGTAAGAAAAGGCTCTCCAGTCCTCTTACTCAGTATGACAATTTCTTTTGTTATTGTTAAGTTCATCAAAACGACAAATTCAGCACCAAACTGAAAGGTTTGGCAATTTTTGGCAATTATGGATAGGCTGCCCAGTCTTTGGTGCACGAGAATCAAAAGAGCAGGCGATGGTTGCTGTCTAGCGGCATCTTTTTTCCTCAACGTAATGGGAATCGCAAAACGCTGTGAGGAAATATCACCGAAAATTTAACAAAGGACCACCGTTGAATCTGAACGTATGGAGAAAAATGAAAAAATAAAAACTCAAATTCGATTCTCTCGATTCGCGGGTATTTAGAACTTTCACAGAATTTTCATGATATCTGAATTCATTATATTTGTTAAACCTTTAAAAACAATCATTTTCAGAACGCCCATTTAGTATTGATGGCTCAGGGGAAGCTGCATCTCGAAGACACTCAAATCCTGTTTAGAGGCTTTTATCTAATTTTCACACTATTCTGCATTTTCACTATTCTTCATTTACTACAGTGAATTTGCTGGAAAACCGTTTACCACTGCGTTATAGAAAATACACTAATATTCTTAATGTTATTCGTATCACATTAAAACCAACTCGCATTTCTAATCACTGCGATCCTCAATTACTGTCTAATGACCATCGCCACTTAATGTCCCGCGACGTAGGACGTTTAGAGGCTCAGAAATCAACGACTCAGCGGTTGGGGCTGAGTGTTCCAGAAGACTAAAGCTCATTATCTGCTGCAGCCACCTCAAGTCAGGGATCATCGCAAACGATCGATCGTGGAAAATTTATGCGAGCATGTAATAGTTATTTAACTGCCTTATGTAGAGAACTCGAGAAGTAGGAAATTATTTCGACTTAGGGCTTTATCGAATGACTTAAGGAAATTCACTCTGCTGTCCGGTAGTTCGGATTCCCACGTTGTTTAGTTCAGTGTCAGTGTTTTGAGATTGATTTATTTTACACCGTAGAGCGTGAAATTTTAAGAAACACTTTCTCAACACCAATTTCATACCGTGAAGAACTTGCATTGTATTGGTCGTTTAAGATTTCACCTCTGAAGCAAATTGAAGAGTAATGGGAAAATTTACTAGAACGGTTCAGAGTTGAATCAGGGAGCCTTCTTGGAAGAAATGCCAGTCAGAAACAACGAGGTTTTTGAAGAAATCTACCCGGTCTTATTTGAAGGTGAAAACTTTACATGAATCTCTTCTGAAGTACATTATAGAAGCGCTATAAAAAATATTGTAATACACGTATGTCAGAAATAAAACATCAAAATGTAGAATCGGAAAAACACTTGACAATAATTCTGCTAATGCAGGAAGGCTGTAGCACTTTCAAACGTAATATTTTACCCCATATAGCGATGTGTGTTGGAACGAAAGCATGCAATACGTATGTTCGGATGAGTAGTTGAGCATCAAATTATTAAGTTTACGTATGGATTTCTTTCCATGTTTACTTTTTTCAATTCAGTGGCCCTCATTCATACGAAGACTTCCTGTGAAACTCACGCGTCGAAAATTTGGTTTATTTAATTCTAGCCTGAATTTTTTATATCGGTGATATTAGAACTTTCCTCTTACTACGAAATTTTACAGCTGAACTATCCTACCAAAAGTTATTCATGTATGTAGCTTTAGAGGCAAAGCCATAGATACTGAAAGCATACTCTATATGCTAACATTAAGCTTTTGAATTCATCATCATTTGTTAAGGTGATTGAACGAACTATTAAAGTGTATAGTAGATGTACAATGGAACGACGCGACGAAATCTGTTATCAAAAATAAAATAACGCGAGATTAAGCCTGAAGATACTCAGTTTCTAAAGGCTAGGATTTAGCGATGAGGAATTTCCAGATGATTACGAGATCAGTTCAGCCCAGCGAGGTACGAATTCTTCAGTTAATTGAGATGGATCGCTTTATATGCAGCGAGATCTTCGAGGCAGTCCCGAGCATCGGTCAGTTTTAGGGAGAATCTGTCAATTATGAAACCATCAATGCACACCCTTTCTGCACAGCGATAACATTTGATCCTGGTTGAAGGCGAAAACTTTTACCCCAAGTATTAAATAACTTTTTCTCTCATACAAAGGGTGACAGACGCGCCCTAATGCTCTGGGTGATAATAAGAACTGAATGAATTTAAAGAACCGCTTAGAAATAGCGACAGATCTCACAATGGGTGAGATCTGAACTATGAGCACAGTTTTTCTTTTGTGGGACTAAAAGCCGCTAGAACTATTCTGAATGAAGGAATAATTTGACTTTATCACTAACTATACGAGCTTTGCTTTCAGAAAAAGACTTATGTACTGAAAACCGAGTATTCAATTGGATTTTAGGTTAATGTATTGTGTATATAAATAGTATAAAATGAGGAAAATTTTGTGGCTATCCTGTCAATGGACAAGTCGAAATTTTTTGGAGATTCACTTTTTTATACTCGTATAATTTTATTCGGATAAAGGCTAATCAGTAACCACACTTGTTAACCAAGGTGTTGGGGAAGAAATTTGTTCAAAAAATTGGCAGCTTTAAATGAAAAAATTTAACTAAAATAGTAATGCTAAAAGAGTCTGGGTATAGAGAGCAGTACAAGGTAATAGCACAGTCTCATTCCTGGTGCAAAAATTATTTTTCATAACATAGTGAACAATTGATTATCATCTATGACTTATACTTAATGGCAGTCGGAGCGGTAAAGATAGAATTAAGGGCTTCAGTGACTCTGACTATCTCTCACCGAAAGAGAAGGGAGCGTTAAGTATGGATTTCGAAAAACGAAGAATCTATGCGCAAGGTGTGTTCCCACACAAGATCAAGAGGGAAGATGTTCCCACAAGATCAAGTTAAGAGGGAAGAGGAAGAAAAGAAAAAGAATCATCAGTAAACAAGACATGAAAATGAAAAAATCAAAGTGGGCACGAAAGATAAAAGCCCCGAAGGCCTTGCCAAAGCTGAGGTAACCTACAATGTCCCCCAGGGGATGCTAGTCCCCATTTCATAATAAAGACTAATCTAACTAACTAACCCAATTGCCTATGGCCTATTCTATGCATGCCCCCTGAGGGGAAAGGCTTGTACCTAACCTCGTAGAAATTCATTTGTAGTGCTCTAGTTACGCGTGTATGAAGGCACAATTTACGATCTGTATGGTAACTCTTTTAAATCTCGCTTATCTTTGACAGAGTTCGCGTCGACATAAGACTTGGTACACAAATGTATATACGCAAACATAAAAGCTATTATTATTTTATCATTTAGCTCAAAATGGAAAAAATATTTTTAATATGACACATACTCTGTCATAAATTCCCATCCATTAGATTTTATGACGTCGGATGCAATTTCACCGGAAAAGAAATCCAGATTACTGATTGCCGCTTCCAGTCACCGACCTGAAGCTCTGCAGGGGACGTGTTTCACGTCAACTGATTTCCGTTACAGATTTACATTACACTAAAGCGTTGAAAAATTCGTTCTTTGATGAATGTTAAATTGCACCCTGGGTGACTTTTCATAGAACGCTCTTAGTTAACAGAGACCCAGACCCCGCCCTTAGGAGAGGAGCGGCAGCATGCCTATCAATGTTGTCCTGCTGTCACAATAATCACTCGTTTAGACGGCAGAATTTTGTTGATAGAAAGTACGCATATCCTTTCACGGACAAAGTTAAATTCATAACTTAGTTCATCTTCTAGAACGAAAATAGATAAATCTGCAGCATTTCTCGAGTGAATTTTCAGACGCAACCACGGGGACTAATATTCGCAGATGGATATTCGGCCGACTTGAGCCCCGGTAACAGAAAGCGACTTATTTTATATCAAAAATCTTTCGAAAACATTCGGTGATTTTGAAATACGAGCGACCACTGAGAACTACCAGAATTGGCAGTCATCAGAGGAGCGACTAGGAGAAATGGTAAGCCTTCACATAACGATACTTCCAGAGCTCAAGTTTAAAGTAGTTGTTTCTCCTCGATTTATTCCTTGAAAACTAAATGCAATATATTCAACGTAATAACACGTTGTTAAGAAACTTAACAAAGATTTTATGTACGTAGAAATTTTATTTGGGCTATCATATATTGAAAATAATAAGGAATGATAAAGCTATGTTATACCTGCGATGATTATATGTAGTTTATAAGTTAATTGGGGAAATAAACATAGTTAAAGGTATGTAAATAGTGAGGTAAAAAAGTATCAATACGATTCACGGGCGTCGTGTTACTTCCTTCACAATATTTAAAGATCGTGCAAATCTGAGTTACAAAGATTAACACAATTTATTGACATTCATGCACGTCGTTGTAAAATTTTCATATGGTGATGAAGTTAGCGCATAACACTGGGCTAAGAAAGCGCACTGCAAACGTATACCTGAGATAAATAATGCTAATAAAAACTTTAGTGACGCACATATTTATTTGTCATTCCTTGCTTAATGAGAATCATAAGAGAAAGCCAGGAATAGAAGCACAAAATACATTTCTGGACACTAGCTGGATGCATTCAAAGTTCGTAAATATCGGATGGGGATAAATGGTTTCCAAACTTCCATACACAAGATGGTTCGTTGTGAACGTAACCGTGAATGCAACCAAAGTTAAATTGTGCTGTGGTCAACCATTCAAAAGTACTGAAACAAACTCTGGGAACTTGTAATGATATTAAGAGAATACTTGATGAGGACTTAAATTTGAGGCCCGCACGAGCAGATGTTGGGGCTTCAAACACAAGGATCCAAACAAAACAAATTTGAAATGTAGAAGACGTTCTCATACGAAAGCAGTTTTTCTTGGCTAATCGTTTATGTTTCTGGTAACATAATTTCCCCGACGTTCATCCACGGTTTACAGCTGCCTGTTGAGATGGTTTGTGAACGTTCCATTCCTAGGAGCATTCCTGCGGGCGACATAAATTTAGTCTTAAATCAGCGTCGCAAATGAGTGTTTGCGTGATCACACAGGCTGGTATTAACGCCAAAATCAGAACATAAAGCCCGTTAATTTTTCTCTGTACAAGGTGGAAGGCAAGAGGTGTCTTCATAACAAGAAACTTGAACAAGAACGTTGAAAACAATGTTCTACATGTTCTTGAGAAAACTAATTTGTTGCACCCATTTTATCTCAATTTTATATTATTTTCCCGAACATTTAATTAATTTCTGAACCATCTGACTCATTCAAAACGGTTTTTCCTCGAAAAAAAAATTCAGTTGATAAAAGGACTTGGATCAATTTGAGAACGAAATTCTCTTGACGAATTTGATACGTGCATTGTACATAAATCTTCATGATATTCTACAGTACAGAGAATATCTACTCGACTCTTCGATGATTATTGAAACACTGAAGTGTTGACAATAGCAGAGCTCTCAGCAGCAACAAGTCTGGGGCAGGTCGTGTTGCCACCACTCCGCAGGACGACTCTCGCAGCAATAAAACTTGGTTCTAAGTTGAAATAGAGAGATTAGGCCTTCATTAAGTTCTCTGCTAGCCTGGATAAGGTAGCCCAAAAGAATGGATAAGCTCCTCCGCGTCTCCAATAATAGAAAAGTTCAGAAGGCTGGGATAAGCTGGGGTAAGTTTGGATGATTTCATGTGGACTGCAGAGAAAAAATCGAAGAGTAAACGCAAATACTCAAATTTTCACGCGCTACAAACACAGGAAGAACAATGTCGGCATCTTCTTTAAAGAGACTTCTGCATGCGTGAAAGGAGCAGAAACCCAAAATTGCTGTTCCATAGAAAATGAATGTAATTTTTTATGATTCCAAGCCTGATGCAAACGGTGAGTTTCCCGCGACGAAAAGAAGTTAGTGTAACATTCGTACTCGCGCTTCATGTTTCAAATGCTTTTAGGTTCTTGAAATTGAACGGATTCGTTAATCAGTGATGTAAGGATAGTTGAATACATCAATAACCAGTGATGTCACCATCAAACACAATCACATCGTATGACAACGACGTAGCGGAGTGTACGTCAGTGATGATTTTTCATGTTGGGTATGCCGATATGAATAATTTTAATTACAGCTCTTTATGTATACCTGATACTTTAGTTTAGTGATATTTCAGTTTAATTGGCGTTTTAATTTCAAAATATACTCAAAGCTTTTTAGCATACCTGCAAGTTATATATAAGAAAAATTTTAATTGTTTTATTCCTTCATAACGACGGTGGCCAAACCTAACCCAAGAAGGCTGTCATCGGAACCGAGACTTTATGTACATCGGATGCACTTGGTTGGATTTGGCCCGATGTACACTCGAATACCCAGCGCAATCCCCATGAATAAAACGCACTTGATACATAAAACATCTTACCCGTTCTTCGTAGTAAGACAGCGGTGATGAATCCCTATTCGCTAATATTCCTTAAAATTCTAGGCACTAATTTACGGGAATTTCTTACCCTTCGACGAATTTAACAGTTCAAGTGCTCCTGTAAGCCTCGTCTTTGTCGGCGTTTTGAGGCGTGAAGAGCTCAAATTCCTAAAGCTGTTCGCAGTTACTAGAAGCGACATCAGGTAAACATGGAGGATAAAGGGACATGGGGAGCACTGGCTGGCAGCTTTATGGAATGTGCTTGGGAAGTGTACGGCTGCGTGTTGTCCTACAGCAATTCGAGGCTTCTATTCACGTTTTCTCTTGAAGCAAACATGAATAATGAACAATCCATTCAAAAGGCAAACACGCATCAACCGCTCATTGTCTAGGGCATGGAAGAGGTCTCGCGTGATGTTTTTGTGATACGTTCATAGTCAACCGTTGGCCTAATCGCAACGCTTAGGATAAGAACTGTTAATTTGAAGTGAATGTATATCCTTCAATATTGTTTCAAAGCATCCCAGGTTATCGTTGAACTCATTTGCTCGAAAAGAAGTTGAAGTCGTAGGTATCAAATGATCGAGTTGCTAGAAAATTTATTGGAGGATGAAGACTAGATGCACGTTTTTCGAAAAATAAATTTCTAGACAGTTTCGTACCATACAAACGAATACCACTTTACTGTTGAACAATCAGTTTATATGTATTATCCTACAATCATGATAATCGTGATTATCACACTCGACAATCATGTCATTTTTCTATTTGATTTAAGGGTGAGAATGAAATAACCTTAAATGATCGAGGTGTTGAAATATCACTGGAACAAAAAGATTCCCATCTATAATGCTTGATAAGGAATAAAAGTCGTCTAGTGCGATAACGCAGTGCCTGAAATGAGGTTACGAGACTCCCTAAAAGCTGGAGACGCTGTAAATTCGAAAGCCAGAAGCATCTTGCGCGTTCAGATCATACATAACCACAGCTTTTCCCTTCAAGCACCTGAGTGAAGACGTCCAGCCATATTGTCTTTACGACACTCCACCTAAGTAATGTTTAGTGAGCGTTAACATCACGCGCATCGCCACGCTCGTCGTCTTATAATACATTCTCACAGCCCAGCTCTAGCAACTTGCTGCTTTAATATGAGGCCAGCAAGGGGGCCGTAATGGGACCCGAGCTACGTGCGCGTCCCAAGGCTGCTTGACGAGATACTCTTGGCCCACGTAGTAAATAAGTCCATTCGTGTCTCAGTAACGGACGCAGCTAAGCATTAGTAGAGGGCCAGGTAGGAACATTTTGAAGACAAGTTTGCGGTGATAAGTTCCCCGGACAAAAAGTTTGTCACTAACTACAAATATGGTTTAAGACGTCTACGAGCAGTAGTAATGGCAGCAATTCTGGGTGACTTTGAGTCTACAAATGTCCTAATGTATACCTGGTCGATTTTCAACAACTCTTGCATCAACTGACCGCGTTCTACGGCATCAGTACGTGGACCATCTTCTCAACGTCTAACTTGATTCTACTGTTGGTCCAACAAATTTCCTTTTGGGTTTATATCTGCGGACTTAGCTGGTCAATCTAAGCGCTCGGCATATCCTGAATGACTGTCATGCCAATTAATGATAGTTCTAGCCCGATGCACTCGGCAGTCGTCCTCGTGGAAGGAAGGGAAAGCAATATGCCTTTCTTTATTAAGATATTGCACAAATGACAAACTGGGTTATCCATCAGCTCAATGTAGCCACGCTAGCTTAGTTCGACGGATACCTCAACTAAAGAACCCACTTCTGAGTAGACGAAACCGCCCCGGATCATATCAGA
This sequence comes from Orchestia grillus, assembly GCA_014899125.1. Taxonomy (NCBI): domain Eukaryota; kingdom Metazoa; phylum Arthropoda; class Malacostraca; order Amphipoda; family Talitridae; genus Orchestia; species Orchestia grillus. The sequence continues at coordinate 69,342 of VOMN01075993.1, forward strand.
CCCTCCTATTTGCACCTCCCCTTGCACACAGGATTCGTTGAAGGGTCCATGAGGCCTTCGATGATGAATACGACGGAGGACATCGTTGCTATAGAGAGAGAATTGTGGTTCGTTTGACCCCGTCAAATATGCGTGTTCTTCAGCCCAGTTCAAACAAGAAATCTTGTGGCCAGGAGTTAGCATCGATCGTTTACGAGTTACTCTGCTCCACATATCCATTAGATGAGGTTAGAGTTCGTTCAAAAACTGCAGGAGAATGGCCATCATCGACGTTTTACAGTAGTCGCATCCTTGATACAAAGCGATTTCGGTCAACAATTCGGGACACCCTGCGGTGGTCCCTATTGGTTTAAAAAAATTTCCGACTACATTTTTATGCTGAATTACCACATGTACTGGATTGTTTCCTTTGTTGGTGCACAAGTATAAGAGTGCAGCGTGAAACACCAGCGAATTCCTTCACTGGGTGTCCTTTAGCCTGACCAAATGTGATACAGTAGCTCCTTTTTGATATTCTGAGTCATCTTGCTTTCGTCCCATCGCTGTGGAGGAACTAAGAAACAAGTCCATACCTCGCCAGCTTTGAATGGAGACCGATCTCAGCTCAGTATTTGTATCTAACCATAACTTCGTGCCCTGCTCTGAAAACCATCTGAAAAACATAGTAAGAAAGGGAGCTCCATAGACAATAGGAGACTGATTTCTTGTCTGGGGAGCTTATATTATAAAAGATTTCAAGTATCAATCTTGTGCTTCATCGTCTTAAATTTCTGGACTGGTACTCCGTCGGTAAAAATTCATTAATAGAGTTGAAAACAAGTTATCCCCTGAATATTATTTCGAGTACTGGAAACATGGAAAACTGAATATGAATTCTTAAAATTGCTGGTACATAAATGGCATTGTAGCAATGCACAACACCATGCACACGTTTTTTCTTTAAGAATTGCAGTTCGTTGAAAATTAAATATGAAAGAAACGACTGGAACGGTTTCGAAACGAACGTTTTCGAAAACCACCCGGAAATAAAATAGAGAAAGTATTGTCGCCCGAGCAATTATTTGACTGTGAAGTGACCGCCTCTAGAGTTGTACGGACGCAGGGCGGAACTCTGCCACCGCGATGGAGTTACTTGGTTGGAATATTTGTTATTTCCTGAGGCGTTATCGGACACCGCGGCAGGAAGCTGCCGAGTCCACGGAGCGAGTGGCGGGGAGCTGCTGGTGAACGTCGTGTAGCGCTGCAGGGGCGCAGCTACACGAACTTGCCTTTTTGCATAGTTTCGTGCATTTGAACGGAAAAAATGTGGGAAGCTAGATGCAAAACATTTCATCATTCAATTCATATAAAATGAAAAATGATTATTACTCGCTAGATTAATTTGTGTCTCAGATCAGGTCAAGAAACACTGATACATAAATTAAACTAATGATAGATGAATAACTAATTCAATAGGCATTAGGACGTATGGTTAAGAATTTTTAATTTTCTTTTTTAACTGTAAAAAATATTTTATCAAGGAAAGTTAGGTTAGGTTTCCAATTCGAAAATACAAATAAAAAAGAGCCTTGATAATTAAATACATTCTAAAGAAAGAAGATTATAACGGCGTTCCTCTGATGTTATCGAGGAAAATTACTAGGTGTTAAATAAATTTTTACATTGAAGCACAAAATTTCTTAGCCGACATAGATGCCTTGACTCATATCAGTCTAGTCCTAATGTAGTCAAATGGAACATGAATTACGAACGACAACTCTGTGGTATGCACGAGTACAATGAGACCCAAGTCATTGAAGAATTGCGTTTGGATGTTTGGCGAGATATTAATCTAGCAGAAAATTTCATCGAATAATGATCATTGAACCCAAGAGGCCTTTCAGATGCCTGCACGTGTCTGTGCCTGCTGCTATTTCGAGTTGTGATCCAGCAGGAGTGACAGGCGAGTCCGAGTAGACGTTTACCATGGATCTATCAACACTTCCACAGATGCTTTGGCCTCCGCCACCCGAGCTGTTTTGGAGTAACGTTACTGAAATGACTCACAACTTAATTTTAGCTCGATTGGTCTGTTGAAACTTATTTAACGAGTGCATTATTTCTCACAGGTTAATAAGCAAAGAGGTATTTGGTGAAACTGATATTTGTGAGGTGTTACATGTTAGTGGTATACCGTAGTCACAAACTATTACATGTGTCTTTTCCTCAATAACCAATTAATAAATTATTGTGGGCTTAAGGATATTCGTCAATGTGGCTCGAAGGAGGAAAGAAACGAGGAACATTTTTGTAAACATTTACGTGAAAACTGAATAATGAAAATTTTGTTTCAGTGAACAATCTCTGGAAAATTAAAAACACTTACCTAACTTCTATGAGGTCATGATAAAATCATATCAAAAAAAATTCGGGCTGCTTCATGAGACTAGATTGAGGAGAACATCCACGATCAGCGAGTTCGCGTAGATCCTTAAAGGCCCTTGCCAGCTACGAGAATGAACAAACGAGGCTCTCTCCAACTCAGCCCACCAACTCTAGGTCCAACTCTCGGCCTACGCTCCCTCGGCCCACCAACTCGGTCCACTCTAAGTCGGTCCTACAGACCCTCCCTCCAACTCGGCTCACGAGTCAGCCTTCCAGGTCAAGTCCTGTCAGATGACTTCAATTCCACAGGCTCGTCGGTGGCGCCTCCAGGCACCGGTCCAAAGGATGGGCAAGTACCTTCTTGAGCCCACAGCAACCTATCAAGTTCAATCACGCAAGATCGAAATGCTTACCATTATAATAAACAATTAAAAGAGAAGACAGAACATTTGACTCTCAAGGCTAGTCGAAATATTAGCACAAGAGCGCTAACGAAGGAACACAAGATTACAACACAACACAAACCCTAACACAAATAACAAATAAACAATAGTGGAACACCAAATCCTAAGATTTTGCTTAGATTAAAAGAGGGAAAAGTTAACAGTGAAAATCGTCTGCTGCTTCGGGACCAAAGCTCCGAGCAGAAGACCTATTGGCAGTAAAAAAGAAAACACGTGACACTTTCTTGTAACACCCAATGTACGCTCATGAGAGGGAGACCAAGAGGAGGGAAGCGGAGAAGGGAGGTCAGTCTCCGTTCTGTAACAATCTCAGATATTTGAAAAAGTTTTCTTAATCGGTCTCTCCACCGAAATCAATGAGAGCAATTAATGCAAATGTCTCGTAAAAATATGACATACAACTCAAACTGACGCACTAGTTTCCACCTTTCAAAGTACACCATTTATTTTATCTCCAATCGAATTACTCTCTATTGCGAAAACTTGAGGACCTGGAGAGCCGAAGCCAACAAATAAACATGGATTTGAATAATAAAATTCGCATAAGATAATTATTTTGAAATGTATTGACACAAGAGGTGTTTCAAGACTAATGAGTCTTGTAGTTCAGTGTCAGCAATAAAAACCTTTGTTCACATTGACTGAAAAACAACGCTTTAAATGTACAAAATCGTGAACGACAGAACAAAGAAACTATATTTAAGCGCCGAATACAAGAATCTGACCGGAATATTTCTAATTGACAATAACTTTTTTTTCATCCCGATACAACTATGCTCAAATGCTCTAATGAGAAGCAGCCTGTGGCTACCTCACAATGATGGCCATTAGAAAAGAGCTTCAAGTCTGAAAGCCTGCATACGGAATAGATATTCTAAGGCAACTCTTTAGGATGCATTCGAAGACAGTACGCTTTAGCGCACTCCTCTGAGGCGGGCTGTGGAATGATTGTGATGCGTGCAGTCTCAGCATCGCAAACACACTGAACCCTGGAGCTGCGGCACTGTCTTGCGGAGATTATAAGACATAAAACGTGAGATCCCAGAAAAGCTCGAGCATTTGCCCCACGAACATTGGAGCTCAAAACAGAAAACTTTCCTCTTTCCACCCACAATAGAAACAACAGAAAGTAAAAGACACGAATTCTTCGTCTGGAAAAGATACCGCTTCAGTGGTAGAGGCTTGGAAAGAACTCAGTTCCGTGCTCCATTCTAGGAAACTGTACGAGAGAAGTTCCGGCCCAGCACTAAGCAAACAGTGCACAAACCTCATTTACGTGTCGCGCGCCAGGTCTATGTAGTCAAGTCCCGTGACCTCAATTATTGATACGTGATACTTTTTTCAATGTTTCCGATTTATCTTCTCTATAAAAAGGATGTTAATTCAAATTCTTTAAAACAAATTCACTTAAGCAAATAAGAGGATTCCCTGCAGCATTATTACGATTATATTTGCGCAGAATTCAATCATTGCTACGTGGCGTAGTTAAAAGTTACCTGAAATTAATTGGATTCACAATGCTTACTTCAAAATATATATAATCAAATCGCTCATTTTTCCAAGTACAATTTTTTCAGAAGTCTTCGAATAAACGGAGCATTGCCGATAAATGTGACCCCAAAACAAGAAATTTGTCCCATGTGATTTTCCAGCACCAGTTATTTACTACGTTCATCAATCTGTTTTCAAAGCTGTGACAAAAGTTTAGGTTTATGAAAGTGCTGAACTGGCATCGGCCTTCATTTAGAACAGACAAAGTATGGATTTGTTTCTTAATTGCTCCTCAACGATGGGACAAAATCAAGAAGTTTCGGAACGACAAAAGGAGCCAGTTGAATTTAGCTGGGCTAAGTGACATCCAGAAAAGGATGTAACGGAATTCGCTGGAGTTTCACACTGCACCGTTTTGCGGGTCCACCCACGATGGTAAAAATTCGGTACATACGGAAATTCATGGCAAAATTGTGATCGGGAGAAAATTTTACGCGATAAAGACCACCGCCGTGTGTTCCAAAATATTGACTAAATAGCTTTAACATCAAAGATGGAACTACAGCGGAACGTCAATGGAGACTCTTCACCTGCTGTTTCTGAACGAACTCTTCGTAGGAACTCTATGCTAAAAGGAAAGAGTGGCCGATAATGGTCGGTATCAACTCTTCCCCAAAAGACCACTCGTTTAAACTGGACCAAAGCACACGCACATTAGATTGTAGAGGAATGGAGAAGTGTCATATGCTCTGATGAATCATGATTCTATCCCGTCGTGTTCATCGAAGGCATTATGAAACCTTCAACGCAGCCTGTGAGGAAGGGCCGATACAAAGAGGAGGAATGTATGTCATGTTCTGGCACTGTCTTGACTGGAGAAGTAGGTCCTTTGGTTGAAGTATTCGTCAAACTCCACCAGCATGGCCACATTGAAGTGCTAGATAGCCGGGTGACAACTGCCGGGCTTATCCGCTAGGACTGTCACTAATTGATTTGACAGTCGTTTGGGATAAGCTAGGTATTTAGATTAGCCAGTTAAGTTCTTGAATGTGATCAGAATTGAAAATTTGTGGACTACCTAGAATGACAAGTTAGACATCGAGAAGATCGCCCTCTTAGCGTGGCTCTACTACGAGATCAGTTGATACAAGAGTGGTTAAAGATCGATCAGGTGGACATTAAAATACTTGTAAACTTATTACCGCTCAAAATGTCCACCATTAAATGTGCTCGAGAAGGTCCTACACTATATTAGGAGCAGGTGACTAATTTTGTGTCAGAGGAGCTTATTATGCCAGTTTGCTAAAGAAATTCCATATATCCTGCTGGCTAACGTCAGCCAGCGCCAACAACCTACGTCACCATAAGTCGTCCAGAATGAGAGCGCTGCACTTAAAACATTTCGTTTCTGATTGTCGCGTAGTTACCTTCAGGAGTGTTAAAACTTAAGACTAATTAAGGAGATGCTCGCAATAAAGGTCATAATGACCTCTTCACTGAAGAGTCCATTAGCAGAAAACTCATCTGAAGTTTGAGGGGCAGAGCACGAGAAATGTTAACATCGGCGCCAATTAGGAGAGCTCTCATATCTGGCTCGAGCTTCTAATGCACACAGTCAAACACAAGTTTCGCGGTGTTACTTCTAAACTTCGAATCCGGCGAGAAACTTCGAAACAGTGAACTTCATAAAATGGTCTAGAAGCAAGTTTTCCAGTAACTGGAGGGAAAAACTGCATAAAGTTTGCTTAAGTGCTTCGGAACTCCTGCGGGCTGTGCTTCCAGTCTTACAAAAAGTTAATATTGGTTTTCTACAAAATTAACTTATTCTAATAAAGAGATCAAGATCCATCATTCTGTCATGACTCAGACGTAGTCACTTTTTGCTGAAAATAGCTTGTAAAATATTTTAGAGACAGTATTTCTGTTGAAGAAAACTGAAAGAAATGCCTTTTGAAAGATAACTTGTATTTTACTGTTTGAAATATGCTTATTCTTTAAGATGATTAAACTAAATATGAAAAAACTGCCATATGATTTTTCACATAAAAACGTTGAAGATAATCAAATGTGAATTAATTTTACCTTAGTTACCCTGCAGTAACTAGCAATCAATTTCCATTAGAAGACCGATTATAGAGAATATCTGTATAATTTACAAACCCATTTGAAAGCACACACAGTTCCCCAAGAAAAAATTGGAACAATGATAAGAAAAAGTTGAAACCTGATGATACTTCGATTACTTAATTAAATCTTGTTTAAATTACTACATAAAATGTAAGTTAGCCTCTTGCACAATCAACATGACTGTTAAATCAGCGGCATTATTAGAAGTGAGAAAACTAATAGTGAATTTACGTGATGAAGATATATTTTCGATTGGTGATATTGCAAAAACTGTGGGAAAATCTTAGAATGTTTCTCATAGTAACGGAATAAACATTTAAAAAAATTGGCTCATGCAAACCCAAGAAATCACTGGTAGGCCAAGGAAAGCCACTGAAAGAGAAAATCAATGGATCTATATATAAGCCAAACTGGATCGATTTGTAACGTAGACGAAATTTCGAAAGAAGTTAATGTTCACCTATGCCTTATTATTTCAAGACACGCTGTCTCTCGTAGACTTAATAAATTCAATATGTTTTTGTTGATTTCCTCCAACGCAACCTTTGATAGCCGAGAAAAATGGAAAAGCTAGATTGAAATTTTCAACTGAACACGCCACGGGGACTGAAGAACAGTGGAATGTGCTCATTGCAGCCCAGAATCCAAATTGAACTTGTTTGTTGGCTCTGACGCAGGTTCGGTCAACGCAGTCCTAAGAATTGATATTCTCCTTAATGTTCTAAGAGTAGTGTAAAGGTCGGAGAAGGGGTTGTCATGGCCTTTGGTATGATTTTGACCACTGGTGCAGGACATCTTAATAGGTTTATGGAAAAGTAAATGTAGCATTAACCAAGTTTTACCTACATAGCCTACGAACTGCAGTTTATCAGCCTGTTGTTTTTATGCAGGATAATGCACCGCGTCACTCAGTTAAATCTGTTACGATATTTCTTTCTGGGGGGGAATATTTCTGTGATGAGATGGCCTGCTCAGAGCCCAGGCCTGAATCTCTTTGAGAATGTAGGGAAGATTATAATTGAGAGATCCAAGGCAATGAATCCAAGGAATTTCGATGAACTGTGGAAGAATTTAAAAGAGGAATGGGAAAAAATACGTGTCGATGAGTGCAAGGTTTTAAGTTACACCTGCAACAAAAGAAATAAATAAAAAATAAAAATAAAAGGACTGCACGCATAGTACTATAAACATATATACTATTTTCTATACTATGTCAATGAATTTAATGAGAGGCCATTATAAAAACGCATTCCAATATGTTTTGTTGTAAAATTTACATCAGACTTTAGACTTCTTTTATAGTCGTTCTAATTTTTTTCCCTCGGTACTGTATACATTGCAGTATGTTTGCTTTATTCGTATTCATACGTTTTTATTACTCCCTATTCTATAAATCTTTTTTAATTGAATCCTTTCCTTCTACGTCAAAAGTATGCTAACAGTTATCATATTACTGTCAAAAAGTTGCTGATTCTAAAATAAAAACAATAATAAACAAATCTACTTTTCCTACGATCGAAGAGCTCTCCCGCCAGGGTACCGGAACCAGACCACCGCGCTGAAGGAAGGGACGCTGGCACTCGTGATATTGATAATTGTTTTCGTGTGAGGTTTCTGAATAGATTTTAAAAAAATTATTGCGCCTATTGGAATGAATTCCTTTAACCCCGTTAATTTAGGTAACTTTAAAAAAAACAGATTCTCACTTTGTCGGCAGCTTAATCGCGTTAATCGCGTTTTAGTACTGCGTATATGTTACACAAATTCCCGCAGCCTTTCAAGTGCTACAACTTATCTGACGCCAAATTGATTTTTAGAGAATAATTCAAAAAACATAAAAAAAAACTGGGACTTATTAGTTTTTAGCCATCTATAAAAGAAGCTTGAAATAAGAACACTGCCGTCACCAGGCTGCACGGCAAGCATCATAAAAATATGAAGAGTTGGAGTTCAGTGTCCGCGACGCAACCCTGTTGAATCTTCACTAAGATGCACTGAATATTTTTCATATAACCGTAAATTTTCTTCACTAATTTGCTTATATTTTATTTGGAGCGAGGAAACTTTCGCAGCAACGGAGTGCGTCCTCTTTACGCGGGTATCACAGATACCTGAGCCGATAACTTGGTGGGCCTCTGCGCAGGTACACCTGCCAAGTCACAGCGATTCCAATTTACTTTGTTTTGTTACCAAAATCTTTCAGACCTGTTCTCCAATTCACTTCATTGCAGAACGCAGGCTGTTACTCTCTACACATATGTATTACGACGTGACTTCTTCAAGAACAATATTTTTGCAGAACAAAATAATGGTGAAAAAGGACTCAAGCTGTCACTAGTCGTCAAAGTCCCGCATATGACAGAACATTTCATACACACGGATTAAGTGCCCAGCCGAACAGTGGAATCGAACTTTATCAGTGAGAAGGAAACATTCATTTGAAGAGTAGGTCGCCGAGTCCACTAAAGCTCGCCCCACAAGTTGGGCAGCAATTAATTTAGAGGCGTAAGTAAAGACAGGTTTGTTCTACTTCTCTCATCATCGTGAACTCAGCCAGCACTCCGCCGGTCCCTCATCGCACTGTAGACGCAAGTTGAGCCTCACTCATTCGATTCAAGCCACTAATTTGAGACGATCGTGTCGCTACGGAGCCTGATGCTCATTTTGTTCCACCTAAATTTCGAACTGAAATCGTTTATTTAAGTTATTGAGGTGTTTGTTGTACACGGCTGCCTCCGTCGAAGTATAAAACACACTCGATTGCATCGTTCGTGTCATCACCGAAATGATGAAAGATAAGGCATTTCTCCAGGCTCCCAACGAATTGAACTCGCTTGTAATGGGAGATGCTCTCGGTCGACTGAATAATAAAATATCGTAAAGATGCAATACATACTACTCAAATAAAATGCTCGTGAATAAGATTTCAATTTAAATAAGTTCTCTACATTATTAAATATCCACAGCTGATCAACTTTTCGTTTGTTTGTTTAAAAAAGCCAAAAATAATGCCATACATACTCAGGTTTGCCCGAACAAAGTATCTCGAGCTGAGCTCGTCAATTGAACTGCCAAGTTCAGTCATAAATTTTCGAGAAGTCGCTTCCTCTCCCGGAACTTCAGAGGTGCCGTCGTCGACGCAGCACAGTCTTCTCACTGAGATATGGTGTTAACTGTGGCCAGCGTGGTGTCAGTGTTGCCTGCCAGACACCTCTCATAATGCTGATGATCACGGTTTCTGTCAGCCAGACATCACACATAATGTTGACCACGCCTACTGTCTGCCAGACATCACACATAATGCTGCTGACCATGCCTTCTATCTGCCAGACATCACACATAATGCTGCTGATCACGCCCACTATCTACCAGACGCCACACATAATGCTGAAATCGCCTACTGGCTGCCAGACATCACACATAATGCTGACCACGCCTACTGTCTGCCAGACATCGTACATAATGCTGCTGATCACGCCTATTGTCTGCCAAACGTCACACATAATGCTGACCACGTTCACTGTCTGCCAGACATCACACATAATGCTGCTGATCACGCCTACTGTCTGCCGGACACCACACATAATGCTGCTGACCCCATCAGTTGTCTGCTTCACACCACATAATGCTGCTGACCACGTCAGTTGTCTGCTTCATACCACATAT